>PISX010013151.1:8769-57980 GCA_004024625.1 Mellivora capensis | reverse complement strand
GGAAAAGAACTTGCATGTTGGTGAAGGAAGAAGCTGGGTGGGACGACAGGGAAATGTAGAGTAAAAAAATCAAGCTGGTCCAAGGTGTCGTGCAGGCTGTAAAACGCAGTTTAATCAGAGTGCCATTTTTTTGTTCAAATGATTTTAATTATTGGAATGCACAATTTTTTTAATATGCAATAAAAAGTTTTAAAACCTGAAAAAAAAAAAAGAACACATGCAATGCACTGTTTTGCATCCTGCTATTTTTTACTCACCAATATCTTGGAGCTTGTTCCAAATAGGTGCATATAGATTTGCTGAATTCGTTTATAGGTTGATTTTATAGGCTACTACAGGATGCCTAGTATTGTAATTTATTTAACTGCTCCCCTACTGATGGGAAATTAGGTTGTTTCCAGGCTTCCTCTGTTTCAGGCAAGGCTGCAATAAGCATTTTGTAACCACAATATCACATAGAGATAAGGGCATGGGTGCTGGGCATAGCACATCTGGGACTGGAAACCCACGGCTGCTGCTAAGGCCAGTTGTTTCATCTTCATGTGCCTCAGTTTCTGTGAAGTGGGCATAAAAACAACACCTACCTCAAAGGTGGTGGGGAGGAATGCGTTCAGCAAATATTTGTCGAGCATCTAACATGTGTTTGTTGAGCATCTACTATGTGCCAGGCACTGTTTTAGACATGAAGAATTCAGTAATGAGCAGAACATTAAAAATCCCTGCCAGTGTGGAGTTTATATTCTAGTGGTGGGAGACGGATAATAAGCAAGATTAATTAATAAAATATGTGATGATGAGTGCTAAGGAAGTGAAGCAAGGAAGAAGGATGGAGTAGGAGGTTTACAATTTTAGATTAGGCGGTCACAGATGGGCTCACTGATACAGGGACACTTGAGTGACAGAGAGCTGAAGGAGATGAGTGGTGAGTCATGTCAATACTGGAGGGAACGCGCTCCAGGGAAAGGATCAGGGATGGGGAACTCAAGCCTTCCCAAGACGGCTGCTGGCAATGGGAAGGGCCCCATGCCTTCCACTCCTGAGCCCTAAGTCTGTCCTTGGGGAGTCACACAAAATAGAACCCCTCCCCTGCATACAGCAGCCTGGCCAACAGATGCCAGCAAGAGCTCTGCTGCCACATGATCCTGTCTTATGATGGGCTGGGTCCCTGGCACCAGGGGACTTTTCCTTGAGGCCTTGGTGGTGCTTCTGGAATGGTATGTGGCTGGAAGGAGGACCCAGAGACCCAGAGAGTGAGGGGCTGGGAATATCAACTCTGAGTCAGTAGCCCCCGTGTGGGCTTTGCTCTGCAAAGACAAGTTGCACGGGTTGGGTGAGCTGTGTGTGTAGGTCCCCCCAGGCGGCTCTCAGGTCTGGGACAGCAGCCCCGTTAGGGCTTGGTGATCTCTCCTTCTGAACCCAAGTATGATCCATTCTAGAATTTCTCTATAGACATCTTTGGGAAGGCAATCTGATGGAAAGAGAAAGAGGAGTTTGTTTTGAGGCAACAGTGGGTTTAGAACATGCTTATGTGGGATGACTTGGTCGGGATCTGATGAAGCGGGAGGAGGGCTAAAGCCCCTGAAGTCACCCCTTAGCATCACCCTAGCTCCAGGGTCCTAGCTCCAGGGGCAGGATGGTCCTTCTCATTCTCCAGCCTCAAAATCTATCTCTAGCGCCTCCTAAGGGCAGAGTGTACATGGCGCTGACCCAGAAGAAAGCTGGCTTGCAGAGCCCTGCCCTCTGCCTTGCTGAGCGAGTGTAAAGATTTAGATTTGAGCTTAATATCTGGCATGAGGGCACTTCAAATTCATGAGGAAAAGATGGGCTACTCTATTTTCTTTTTTTTTCTATTTTATTTGAAAAAGATAAATCCAGATCCTTACCCACTGCATATTTCATTTTTTAAAGCATAGGAAACACCAGACAGATCAAGGTTTTCAAAACACTAAAAATGTAAAAGAATTAGGAGAAAATACGAATGGATAAAAAGAAAAAATCTCAATGGGAAAGTGTCCTGCTGGCGAGAAACCCAGTTCAGAAATCATAAATTTGACTATAAAAAATGTTAAAATCTCTACAAGGTAAAAACTACCATTAACAAAACAAACACAGCCAGCTATTTTTATTTATTTTTATTATTTTTAAACTTTTTTAAAAGATTTAATTAATTTATTTGAGAGGGAGCGAGAGAGTGTGCGAGTGAGAGTGGAAGAGCGGGGGTGGGGGGTGGGGGGAGAAGCAGATCCTCCGCTGAGCAGGGATCCCAGATGGATGCAGGGCTCCACCCCAGGACCCTGGGATCACGACCTGAGCCGAAGGCAGATGCTTAACTGACTGAGCCACCCAGGCGCCCCAACAAATGGTCAAAAATTTTTAAAGTATGCAATCCAAATGACAGATAAAGGCTAGGATCCTACTACAAAGTTAGCTCTTCCAAATCAGAAAGAGATGGCCCACGAACCCCAGAGGACACACAGCAAAGACCATGAACTGGCAGTTCCAAAATAAAGAAACACAAACCGCCAAAAAGTATGTGGGGAAATATATTAAATTTGTCTTGTTCCTCAAGGGTCTTTGCACTTCCTGGTCTTTTTTTTTTTTTTTTTTTTAAGAATTACTTTCCCCTAATTTTTTTTTTTTAAAGATTTTATTTATTTATTTATTTGATGGACAGAGATCACAAGTAGGCAGAGAGGCAGGCAGAGAGAGAGGGAGGGGGAAGCAGGCTCGCTGCTGAGCAGAGAGCGCGATGAGGGCTCCATCCCAGAACCCTGGAATCATGACCTGAGCCGAAGGCAGAGGCTTTAACCCACCCGCCTGCACTTCCTGGTCTTTTATCTGGAACACTCTTGCCCCGGGTTGCAACACAGGTTGCCACTCAATTCCTTCAGGTCTGTGTCACTCAAGTGTCACTGTATCAAGTGACACTAAGGGCTCTAAGTGACCAGGGGCCTGAATTATGCGCCATCTCAGGTGGAAAGTCCCCTGTAATGTCTTCTGGGGTGGGGACCCTCTCTGCTGCTATGAGATAAGCAGGTAAAGGGTTTTGACTTGATCTTAAGAGCAAGTGGAGGCTGATGTGGGGTTTGAAAAGCTCCCTGTGGATGCTGGGGGCCAGGGCGGTGGTGGAGAACTCACATGGATGACACGGTGGTCCAGGGTCAAGGTGACGGTGATCCGGAAAGGACTGATGGTAGTGAGACTGGGGAGAAGTGAATGAATTAGAGAGATATTTAGAGGGTACATCTCAGGACTTGGTGAGGCTTGATGAAGAGGAAGGCGTTGAGGATCCTGTCCCAGCATCTGGCTAGCATCTCTACACTGATGTTTACCAGTCACTGCGGGTGATATGGACCCAGAAGGCAAGCTGGGCCTGATGGGTGCCAGGGACCTTGGAAACATCTGGGTGGAACTGTGAGGCAGGAAGTTAGTGCTACAAAACTGAAGGTCTAAGGTAAGGTTCAGCCAGACAGCGATTAAAGCCAAGGGTGTGTGCGATGTCAATTAGGGTCAGTGTGGAGTGAGAGGACCCCAGCCTCAAGGAACCCCAGCACTGGATTGCCATGTATGGGGCATTAGCCTAGGAAGGGAATGGAGGGGAGGGCAGCATCAGAGAAGTCAGCTTTTTGGGAAAGGAGGAAGGGAGAGCCAGTCAACACGCTGAATGCTATGAGGGGGCCAAGGTACATGAAAACTTAGAAAAAGTCCGCCAGATTGGATGCCAGAGATAATCCTAATGCCAGGAATCTCAGCGTTGGCACTGTTGACATTTGGGCTGGAAGATTCTGCAGTGTGGCGCCTGTCCTCTGCCTTGGAGGAAGTTTAGAAGCATTCCTGACCTTTACTCCCTGAATGCTGGTAACACCCCACCCCCAGCCATGACAACGATAATTCTTTCCAACATTGCCTGATGTCCCCTGAGGGGCAAAATCACACCCGGTTGAGAACTCCTGCCTTGGCAGTGTTTGGGCTAAGCATGCACATGGAAGCAGTGACACTAGACAGATGTTTCTAGAAGTTTCCTTTTGGAGTAGAGATGAGAAATAGGATAGCACCCGGAGAGGACAAAGGAGAGCACTTTGAAAATGTATAAATAATGGGGGTGCCTGGCTGGTTCAGTCCCAAGAAGGTGTGACTCTTGATCTCGGGGTAATGGGTTCGAGTGCTACGTTGGGTGTAGAGATTACTTAAATAAATAAAAACCTTAAAAAAAGAAAATGTACAAATAATGAGGAAATGCCAATCTTTTGGATTTTTTGGTCACTGTTTAATAGGTGAAAAATAGCCTCTTGGTATTCTTTTTAAAAAATATTTTATTTATTTGACAGAGAGAAATCACAACTAGGCAGAGAGGCAGGCAGAGAGAGGAAGAAGCAGACTCCCTGCAGAGCAGGAGCCCGATTCGGGGCTTGATCCCAGGACCCTGGGATCATGACCTGAGCCGAAGGCAGAGGCTTTAACCCACTGAGCCACCCAGGCGCCCCTTGGTATTCTTTTTTAAGATTTTATTTATTTATTTGCCAGAGAAAGAAATCACAAGTAGGCAGAGAGGCAGGCGGAGAGAGGGGAAGCAGGTTCCCTGCTGAGCCGAGAGCCCGATGTGGGACTCGATCTCAGGACCCTGGGATCATGACCTGAGCCGAAGGCAGAGGCTTAACCCATGAGCCACCCAGGTATGTTTGGTGGACATTTCATTTCCCTTATTACAGGTGAACTTGGCAGCTTTTCATTGGTATGGGGAAATTTAGAGACTATCTTTTTTATGTTTTTAATCCATTTTTCTATTGGTTCACTGGTGTTTTTATTATTGATTTTAAGTGTTGTATGTATTAGGCAGGGGAGTCCTTCATTTGTGATTTGGGTTACAAATATTTTTCCCTAGTTTGTCATTTTTCTTCTGACTCTAGGGAGCCAAAAGAGACATAGCCACTTGTGTACATTTCTGAGGGGCTTGGCAAATTTGTACAATTTTTATGATTAATGATTTGTCACTATCTATCAAAATTACAGGTGCTTTATCCTTGACTCAGCAGTCCCGCTTCTGAGAATTTATGCTATGGAGCTACTTGGCATGGAAAAAAATGTGTGTGTGTGTGTGTGTGTGCGCGTGTGTGTGTTGGTCATTGTTGCTGTTGACTTTTTTCTCACGAAACTGGAAAAAGCCCAATGGGGCACAGATGAAATAAACTATGGTACAGGCATAAACGGAATATTTTGCTGCTATAAAAAAATGAAGAAAGTTTCTATGTACTGTTGGAAAGATTGCTAGGATATACCGTTAAGTGCGGGGGGGAGCCAATGGGAGGAAGTGTGTATTTGGCTTGCCATCTTTTGTGTAAGTCATGGGGAAAATAGGAACTATGACAATATTTCTGTATTTGCTTATATTTTCATGAAAAACACTGGGAAAAACAGTAAAATGTGGTCCCACCAGGGGTCAGGGCATGGGGAGGGTAGGGAACAGGGGCGACAAATATAACTTCATTTTTGTTTTTAGGGTTTTTTTTTAACTGATAAATTATCTTTATTTTTATTTATTTTTAAAAATTTATTTATTTATTTATTTAACAGAGAGAGAGAGATAGCAAGAGAGGGAACACAAGCAGAGGGAGTGGGAGAGGGAGAAGCAGGTTTCCCGCTGAGCAGGGAGCCTGATGCGGGGCTCGATCCCAGGACCCTGAGATCATGACCTGAGCTGAAGGCAGATGCTTAACTACTGAGCCACCCAGGTGCTTCCATGAATTATCTTTAAAAAGTTAATGGGATAGGGGCGCCTGGGTGGCTCAGTGGGTTGAGCCTCTGCCTTCGGCTCAGGTCACGATCCCAGGGTCCTGGGAGCGAGCCCCACATCGGGCTCTCTGCTCACCAGGAAGCCTGCTTCTCCCTCTCCCACTCCCCCTGCTTGTGTTCCCTCTCTCGCTGTGTCTCTCTGTCAAATAAATAGATAAAATCTTTAAAAAAAAAAAAAGTTAATGGGATGGGTCCAGTTGAAAGGGGTTGAAAATATAAGAGAGAAGTTTTCAAGAAGGTGGGAGAGGGTGGGATTCCAGACCCTGGTATAAAGGTAGGGATTTGCCTCAGTTTCTCCTTCTGTAAAATGAAGGTTCTCCAGCTAACCATGAAAGGCATCTAGAATGGATCTTTGTCAGATGGAACTCTTGTCTCTTCTCTGAAACCTACAGAGGGCTGGCCACAGGGACAGGCCTTGTCCTCAACTTCTTCAAGTGCATCATGGGAGGACATGGTCAGTGGAGGGCCTGAGCCAGTCCTAGCCTCCTGGCGGGAGAGGGAGGGAGGCCAGAAGGGAGGCTGTGGGCTCGCAGCCAGCACTGTGTCAGTCTGCCCACACTCTTCTCCAGCTACACCAAGCCCACGATGGGGACAGATTGGCCCTAAATTTAGCTGAAAAGCAGCCCTAGAGAGAGTTTTTGAGAAGCAACATGAACAACAGCTGCCATCGACCTGTTAAGCCCCTTGCTTCACAAGAGAGGAAACTGAATTGCCGCAAGGGCAGGAACGTGACTTATACAGAGCTGCGTCACGAGGTAGGCCTGGCTCCTGCGAGCAAGTGTGTGTGGGAGCTGAGTGGTGTGGGCCTCCTATAGGGCATGTACTGAAGTCCTAATCCCAGCAGCTCCAAATGTGACCATGTTTGGAGATGGGGGCTTTAAAGAGGTGATGAAGGTAAGAATGAAGTCATTCAGGGGGCCCTGATCCGGGATGACTGGAAGAAAAGGAGATTGGGACACAGAGACACACAGAGGGAAGACCAGGTGAAGACAGGGATAAGATGGCCGCCTACGCGCCAAAGAGGGAGGCCTGCTGACACCTGGCTCTCGGGTTTCTAGCCTCCAGAATCATGAGAAAATATGTTTCTGTTCTTTAAGCCCCTCGGCCTATGGCACTTTGTTTGATGTAGCGCGTCTCCCATTCATGTCAAATATGTCCAGAGGCAGGCAGGCCACATTCCAGAGACTCAGGCTCCACTCCCCTCCCCCTTCTGTTTTCAAGGTCACCTCTTGGACCAAGATGGCTGCTGAAGCGGCTTATGCCAGGTAGCAACAAGGAAGAAGGGAAAAAGAGCAGGTGCCTCCCTTTGTTTGTTTGTTTGTTTATTTATCTGAGAGAAAGAGAATGAGTTGGGGGGGAGGGGCAGAGGAAGAGAGAGAGAGAGAGAGAATCTTTTTTTTTTAAATTTTTTTAAAATTTTATTTATTTGTCAGAGAGAGAGCGAGCGAGCACAGGCAGACAGAGTGGCAGGCAGAGGCAGAGGGAGAAGCAGGCTCCCTGCCGAGCAAGGAGCCCGATGTGGGACTCGGTCCCAGGACGCTGAGATCATGACCTGAGCCGAAGGCAGCCGCTTAACCAACTGAGCCACCCAGGCGTTCCGAGAGAGAGAGAATCTTAAGCAGACTCCAGGTACAGTGTAGAGCCTGACTCGGGTTCGATCTCACGACCCTGAGACCAGGACCTGAGCCAAAATTAAGAGTCAAATGCTTAACTGACTGAGCCACCCAGGCTCCCAGGTCTCTCTCTCTCTCTCTTTTATTTAACAGAGAGAGGGAAAGAGAGATCATAAGTAGGTAGAGTTCCTCTCTGCCTCTCTCTGCCAGAGAGAGAGGCAAGCAGGCTCCCTGCTGAGCAGAGAGCCCATGCAGGGCTCCATCCCAGGACCCTGAGATCACGACCTGAGCCAAAGGCAGAGGCTTAACCCACTGAGCCACCAAGGCTCCCAGGTCCCTCTCTTGGAAGGCGACTTCCTGTAAATCCCACAGGGCAGTTCTGTAATGACCTTTTGGCCACCACGTGGTCACACGATCACACCTCACTGCAAGGGAGTCTGGGAAATGTGTTCATCTAAAAGTAAGGGTTCATTCCTGGGGGACAAGGGGAAAATGGATGTTGGGGGAGGCTACCAGCCATCTCTGTCATGGACTATCCCCTCAGTCCACATACTCAAGGATACGTTTTTCATAATTCACCGCCATTTCTGTTGCAACCCAAGATGGCACCTGCACCTTTCTGTGTGAATGTGTCTAATTCCTGTGTGGCTTCTGAAGTGCCTGGCTATGGTGGGCAGTGTTGGTCCTGAAGTCCATGCCGGTGTGCCCAAGACATCCATTCTTAGCCATCCATCCCTGGCCATCAGCTTACACAGGCCACTCATTTTCTGTCTGCACAACTGCTTTGGCCTCTTCTGGACTGTCACCAAGGCTCAGGGATCATTCTGCTGCTCTCATGCCCGCTGGGAACCAAGGTACTCTGGGAAGCATTTTTCCCATCCACTCTTGGGCTTCTCAAACCTTTCTTTGGAGTCTTGCTGCCTCTCCCACAAGAAGGAGGGCTCAGGGTCTGGCCTTCAGAGACTTTCCAAACTCTCTTTTTTCATTACATCTCCTTTTTCTCTTTTCCCTTATATCCCAGGGAAATATTCCTGATCTGAAGGTGGAAAACCTTATTTTTGGCTTTTATGTTTCTCCGATAAGGACTTAAAGTATTGAGGCACAAAAGCCAGACTCATGGCTTTTTTCTGTTTTTCACTTTTTCACATTCTTCTCATGAGGGGACAAGCACAACTTTTAGCTGGATGGCAGGGAAGAAAGAAAATATCAGGAAATTGAGAAGAACAGAGGTTGATGTCCCCCAAACATTATGCTACCATATTTATAATAAGCTTTCCTGTGGTTGACACTGTCTGGTATTCTTCACTCTTTCTACAATCACTGTAGTCTAGTAAACTAGACTGTCTCCTTTCCTAGGTGCTCTTGCTGCTTAAGGAAGCTGTTTTTCTCTGTTCTGATCAATAAAATGGGAGCAGAAGCCTGCTCAAGGTTTATAGGAAGGCTTTTCCTTTATCCAAAAAAGGCAGGGGCCAGTGTGGTTGGCACATTCTCTTTCCCTCTTCTTCTTATTTAGAATGTGGACACAATGTCTGGTGCTGCAGTAGTCATCTTGCTACCATGAGGGCAAGGCTAAGAGAATCATAGAGATGCCATAACACCACTGAACAGCTGAGTCTACATAGTGTCATATCGCTTATTTATTATTAGGCAAAAAAAAGTCCTCATTTTTAAGTCTTTGTTACCTGTTGCTGAAGCATTCCTGATGTATATACTGTCACTGTATTTAAATGAGCACAAATGGGTTTTTGTTTATTGTCACATATGCTGCCTAAACAGTGGCAGCCTCTTGAATTCTGGGCCACATGGATGCAAGACCGTTCCTAACCACGCTCCAGCCTGCTCAGCCCAGGCTCAGCCACCAGTTCTGTCCCAGTGGTTCCCATGCCAGGCTCTGTTTGTCTAAGTGAGTCATGTGGATAAGAGAATGCTGCTCAGGGG
This sequence comes from Mellivora capensis, assembly GCA_004024625.1. NCBI lineage: Eukaryota > Metazoa > Chordata > Mammalia > Carnivora > Mustelidae > Mellivora > Mellivora capensis. The sequence goes on along the minus strand of PISX010013151.1, from coordinate 48,639 downwards.
TACTAGAACACCTTGCTCCTTCAAGCAGGCTGGAGGATGAGGATGGCTCACCAACTATTGTCAACCTTGGGACATATCACGTCTTTTTGGCTCCCTTTTGTCTAGCAGAAGCCTTGATTCACTGAATGTTTAAAGAAAATCCAGACCTGTCTACTAAAGGTTTCTACAACATGTGTCATGATACGTTGAGCAGGTTCCTGCTCCAAGAGGAGGTGCCAGGCTAAGGTCTCCCTTTATGCAGGGAGAAGTCCCTTTGCTAGTCTCTCCCTTCTCCATCCTTCCTCACTGGAGGTCACCAAGATCTGAAAATAAAGGAGTGACAGAGTACAGATAAGTATCATCCAGGACTTCAAATTAAATTCCATTCTGCTCAAAAGTGATGGCTCAACTAAAGCTAATCTAGATTAAGTCATAGAATCCTTTCCAGAACAATTCAGGAAGAAAACTGTTCTTTCCTTTAGACTTATTCCTGCGAGGGTAAGTCTGGTACAGCCAGGGTCCAACACTAGGCGAGAGCTTGGCCAAGAGCAAAGAATCAACTAAAAGACAGCAAGATCAAGTTCCAAGGACCTGTAGGAGTCCCTGGATAAAACTATGCCTGAAGGCCACCTATACCCAGACTTTTAATATATATGAATCAGAATATATACCTGTTTTGTTAGAGCCAATTTGAATTGCTTTTCTCTCATACAAGCTAAAATAATTTTGAGAATTTCAGCCCATGACAAATAGTGTGGCAGGTGAGCATTTAGGCTGACACCGAAAGTCCAAATTGCCTGCTGTTGAATCCAGTGCAGCATGCTGTTTGACCAGAGTCTGAATCCAAAATGTCCCTGGGAGAATCTGTGTGCACATAGCTTCTCTTGATGTTTGAGCTCTGCCTTTTCTTTGAAGATTTCCCAGACCACTGGGTTCAGCCCAGAGTGAATCTCTCTTGGCATGGAAGTGTGTGCCATTTTATTCCATTGGTGTCCTGAGATGGTCTTTAAATCTTGGCAAACTTGGCTGTTCTTCAGCTTTTCTCTTTTGCTGTCAACTCCTCCAGGCCAAAGGCTGGCTCTGATCAATTTCATTTTCCCCACACAGCTCAGGACTCAGCACACAGATGGAGCAGCACAATGACTGGGGTGACCTCCATGATGGACAAGTACAAGCCACCCAGATTCTGGTAGAGAAGTTAAGGAGAGCTTCCCAGAGATCTGGGGCTGGAAGTCTGATAGGGATCTATTACGTAGGGGTGCCTGGGTGGCTCAGCCATTAAGCATCTACCTTTGGCTCAGGTCATGATATTGGTGTCCTGGGATCAAGCCCCACATTGGACTCCCTGCTCAGCAGGGAGCCTGTTTCTCCCTCTCCCTCTGTAGCTCCCAATGCTTGTGCTCTCTCTCTCTCGCCCACACTCTCTAAAATAAATAAATAAAATCTTTAAAAAAGAAAATAAAGAAAGAAATTTACTACGTAAAGGGAGAGGGCGTGGAAAAGGAGTGAGCCTGCATAAAGGCTAGGGGGTACCACAGGATATATGTGAATTTCTCTTTTTTTTCTCCTCACTGAACATTCAGGACTTGGAATCAGGGAAAACACTCTTTGATTTTCAGTCGTCTGTAAGAAATGGATGAAGGGAGGTTTCCTTCATACAGATTTTTAAAAAAGATTTTATTTATTTATTTGACAGAGATCACAGGTAGGCAGAGAGGCAGGCAGAGAGAGGCGGGGGAAGCAGGCTCCCCGATGAGCAGAGAACCTGATGCGGGGCTCGATCCCAGGACCCTGGGATCATGACCTGAGGCGAAGGCAGAGGCTTAACCCACTGAGCCACCCAGGCACCCCCAGATTTTTTTAAAGTAATCTCTACACCCAACATGGGGCTCGAACTCACAACCCCAAGATCAAGAGTTGTGTGCTCTACCAACTGAGCCAGATAGGCGCCCCTTAGATGGTACAGTTTCATACCTGGAAAACCTAAGTGAATCTGATGGGAAAATAAAGCAAAACAAAACAATAAAAATACTCAGTTGAAAAAAAAAAAAAACTCAGTTGGCTGGGTCCAAAATTTAACGAAGGAAATCAATAGCTTTCCTATTTTTACTAACAACAACCACTTAGGAGAGATAATGGAAGTGGTGACCTCCCTTCACAACAGCAACACAAACGGTAAAGGACCCAAAAATAAATTTAGTAAGAAATGCATAAAATCTATATGAAGGAGGGACACCCAGCTGGCTCAGTAGGAAGAGCATGCCACGCTGGATCTTGAAGTAGTCATGAGTTCAATCCCCACACTGGGCGTAGAGATTACTTAAAAAAAAATTTTTTTTTTGTAAGAAGGAAACTTTAAAATGCTTTTGAGTGATGCAGAAGAACAATGAATTTATTTATTTTTTTCTAGGCTGGAGAATGGAAACAGCTATCCAGGTCCTTCTCCTGATCTCCTTGTATCCTCGTGCTGATGGGGACCCTGGGTTTGCTGTCTTCTTGCTGTCACTTTCCTGGAATGTGGTGCTGCCCTGGCTGTCCTGGCCAGTTGTGGGCACTTCTTTCGTTTCATGCATCAGGTTCTGACAATAGGTCTGGTGTCTTTCTGGGAACTCAGTCACCTTACTCTGAGCCTGGTTTGGGTTTGGCTTCTCCAAGCACAAACAACAGATTGGATTCATGCCTCATGCCATACACCTAAATAAATTCTATGTAGATCATACTGGAAGAGAGTGTGGGTAAATTCCTTTAAACATTGGCATGGAATCATCCTTATTAAGTATGAATCAAAAATCAGAAGCCATTAAAGATTGATTCATTCAACTATTAAAAAAATCAGAACTTCTTCATTGAAAAGCAAAACCATAAGCAAAGTCAAAAGACAAAAATCTGGGAAAAATATTTGCAAGTCAATACCACAAAGGGTTAATCTCCCTATTGCATAAAGAATTCCTAGAAATGTGGCCAAAGAACCCAACAACTCGGGACGCCTGGGTGGCTCAGTTGGTTGGACGACTGCCTTCGGCTCAGGTCATGATCCCGGAGACCCGGGATCGAGTCCCGCATCAGGCTCCCAGCTCCACGGGGAGTCTGCTGCTCCCTCTGACCTTCTCCTCGCTCATGCTCTCTCACTGCCTCTCTCTCAAATAAATAAATAAAATCTTCAAAAAGAAAGAAAGAAAGAATGAAAATTGTGATGTCAACTCTCAGATGGGCGAAAATCCAGAAGATTGACAGTATATCCTATTGGCCAGTCTGTGTGGAAATAGATACAGTCCTTATACCTGGTAAGAGTAGACAACTCCTATAGAGGGCGACTCAGGAAAATCCATCAGATCACAAAGGCATTTACCCTTTGACTTAGTAATTCTACTTTTGTGAATTTCTCCTATAGATACACCTGCGCATTCATGTGTATGCATAAGATTGGCTTTTATGGCATTGGTTTTGTTAATAGATGAACAGAAACCACATTATCTTGGGTCACATGCTTACCTCTGACACCAAGGAGTGGCGTCAGCCCCACCCAAAAACTTCAAAAACTGAGTATAAAGGAAAGGTGGGGGACGCCTGAGTGGCTCAGTTGGTTGGACGACAGCCTTCAGCTCAGGTCATGATCCTGGAGTCCCGGAATTGAGCCGGGGCTCCCAGCTCCACGGGGAGTCTGCTTCTCCCTCTGACCTTCTCCTCGCTCATGCTCTCTCTCACTGCCTCTCTCTCAAATAAATAAATAAAATCTTAAAAAAAATAAAGGAAAGGTGGTCCTTCGTAGCAAATCTGGAGTTATCAGAAGGGACATGAAAACCAAACCAAACAAAACCAAACCAGATATCCCCACATCATCTACACCCTTCTTGTTTCACACGATGGAGACAGCTTTGTATATTGGAATGCTCCAGAGCAAACATAGTTGATACAGCACTTGGGTGTGGTCAAGTAACCAGCAATGTTGGGTCTACCACCTTCTATTAGTGGTGGGTTCTATTAATGAGAGGGCCCTTTCCACTGCCCATGATGAGCGTGAATATACAAAGATGGGGTAGCATCACGGGCAATGTTGACGTGCCTCTCTGCATCATAGGATAGAAACTTGAAATTTGGAATGAAATTCTGGGGGGAAGAAAGATAAAGGAGACAGCCAGGCATTATGAGGGGTAAGGAGCTAAGGCAAAAATAATATAGGAGCAGTCTGGCAGATGAACGATTGCAGAAAATTGCAGAAAATGAGAAAGGAGGGTTTAGATTGTTTGCTATGGAATGTGCGATGTAAGTCCTTTCTTCTGTGTCCTTATGAAATCTTCAGTAAATATTGGTCCCTATTGCTCTGGTGCAGAGTTTCTCTGTTGAGGGGAATATTGCCTCCAGGAACACTGGAAACATGTGGGCTTGGTTTTACTTGTCGTAATGACTGCTGGGGGTTAGGGGCATGGTCGTTACTGACTTGGTGACCAGGATCACATTACCTGGTGAGACGTCTCTTGCACAAGGCCAGTCGCACCCCCACTGGAAACACTGCTTTGGTATGAGTGGATTGTTAAGGGAAACTTAAAGATGCTCAGAAGTTTGTATCTGGGTTGAAGTTGGACAAAACCAAAGCACACAGGAGCCAGAGGACAAAGGAACAGCTGACACTTGGGTCACACCTGTATTGAGGACTTTGACAATGCATACAGTTATCACGTAATGAGTCTTTTTCTATCTTCCTTCGTTATAGCCTTAGTTTATTTCCTCATTTGTCATCTGCTTCGTAACAAGCTGTTCTTTTAATTTTATGCCTTTTACATTTTTTATTCATTCTAATCTGCATGTAAAATAGATGTATTTTGTACTCAATTTGTATGCATTGGTCCACCGACCAGGGTCCATCTTCTCTTTTGTCAGCACCATATTTTTGGATCCATTTGTGATCTTTTATTATCCTCCCCATTCTTGTGTGCCATTAAAAAAGTAATTATTGTTCCATAACACACTGGATTTCCTAAATTTAGATCTTGTTCGGGAAATAATTTAGATAAAAATAACTATTACACACATTGTTCAGAATTGAGGTATTGCAACATCCACAGACTTTTCACTTTGTCATTTCTTCTGAAGTTTCCCAAGCCAACAGAAATCCATTTCAGCAACTAGATCACGGTGAAGGTGATGAGTTGGTCTCAAGCTGGAAGGTCTCTATCCAGAAGGTCAACTGGGGCTCACTGAAGCTGGGAGACCTGGGTGTGTTTTGGGGTTGGAAGAGGGGTGACCTTGCATAATGTGAGCCTGAGGTACCTCCTGTCCTTTAAGGACCCAGTCAACAGAGATAGGCCAGGTCTTATGTTAGGGGGTTGCTCAGTGGTTGATTGGAGCTATAGGCAACTGATTTTTCACAGGGCTCCAAGAAAGGAGCTGTGATGGGTCCTTATGAGTTGTTTTATCCCCAAATGTAATGATATGGTTTGATGGGGGCCCTTCTTTGTAGACTATCCACCACACATAGTCTCATGTGCTAGTCAAGATAGGTCAGGTTGTGTTCCAGTAACCAAGCACCCCTAAGTCCCAGTCCCTCAAAACACAAAGTTTGTTTCTTGCTCTTTCTGATAGCCTGGTATAGTTGAGGGCAGCATTCTGCCCCATGTAGTCACTCCATCCATCTCATGGTTCCTCCCCAGTCTCAACATGATGCCTCAGAATTCTCTGTGGCAGGGGAAAGCAGAATCAGAGGGACTTGGACAGGCAAGAAAATGCTCTGGCTTAGAAGTGACACGGTCACTTCCACCCAGTTGCCATTGTCCTATTCAGCTGCAAGAAGTAGGGAAGTATAAACCTCTCTTGAACTTGGAAGAGAGCGGAGGCCAACGTTGCTGAGCATCAGAAGTCTCTCTCCCATCATGCCTTGCCCATGGATAATTCCTGTTGGATATTTCTGGTGGATGTCCCAACTAGGTAAGTCTTCAGACAAGATTTCTCCTTTATTCGTACTAATGTATATTTGTAAATTGCTATTTATTTATGGGAGGAGGTCACTCAGGAGGAGACATTTGAATTGGGTCTTTGGGTAAGTAGGAATGTAAGGGAATAGATGAGGAAAAGGACATTCCAAATGATGGAATGACATAAGCATAGGCTCAGAGACAGGGAAGAGCCTGCTGCTTTCCAGGAGCCATGAGAAGTCTAGCTCAGTGGGCTTGTGGAGGGAAAGGAGATGGCAAGGTGGGCTGCCATGCAGATGGAAACAATAATCAATAACTAATGTCTAAACCTTATGGAACATCTTTTCCATGTGCCACAGTTCTAAACATTGTGTGCTTTGCCATAGTAACAGTAATGTTCTGCTGGATCTCTTCCATGTGCACCTCTGGAGTCCCCTTCCCCCTTCTCTGTGTCTAGGAAGTTGGCCCCAACAACCACACCACCAGACTCCTTTCCTCTCCAGCTTCTGGATGGATTTGTCCAATGGGGATCCCCAACAGGAGATAGAGGGTGGGAAGAGAGTGAAGTAGGGGTATTTATTCCACTGGCTTCCTGCCTGCAGGAACACCTTGGCTGGCTGCTTCCCCAAGCTCTGCTCACACCATTCTCTCTATAGAGGTTCTGGCAACTGTTCCTCCTCTTGCTCCCTCAGGCCTAGTGGTACTCAGAGTCCTGTTGTTACTAGACTGGGGTTACTGTATGATCTTTGGTAGGGTTTCCTACACCTCTTTAAAAATAGTTCCCTTGTCAATTCTTCAAATTCTAACTAGAATTTCCTGATAGAAGCCAAATGATACAGGTATCTAAGGTGGGTACTAGTACTATTCCCATTTTATGGATGAGGAAACTGAAGTACAGAGAGCTTAGGTGACCTGTTCGAGGCCATCCAGCTGCATAATAAGAGTTAAAACTCAACCAGAGAGTATGGCGGGAGGTTCAAAGGCCTTGAATGCCATGTTAAACAGAGACTTCCTGTCACCTACAGAGGGTGCCAGAAGCTCACCCTTTCTTTATTCATTAAATCCATATTGAGTAATAACACCTCTGCCTCTTGAGAAATGAATTCCTTGCAGGAAAAAGGAGAGAATTCCTCACGCTCTGATGGCTTCACAGAGCTATGGTGGGGCTCAGAGAGATTTTCGCAGTAGGAAGAGCTATTCTGGAAATTGGGGTAGAGCATGTGACTGAAGTCCAGCCAATCAGCGCATCACATTCCCCTGGTCACAGTGATTGGCTCAGGAGTGACCCAATCAAAGCCAAGGGGATTATTTCCCTGGAAAACTTGCGAGAGAGGCACGCTTTCTTCTCTGCCAGGCTTCCATCTGGGAGAAGATAAAGCATAGATATGCCATTGGCGACGGTGTGGATAAAGGACCCCTGGTCAAGGAATCAGAACCAAGAAATGGAGAGAAACGGAGTTCTGTGATGACATTTCAGATTCTGCATGCAGCCATGTCTGAAATCAATGTAAATCTTTGGATGATTCTCTTACATGAGACAATAAAGTCCCTTTTCCCCTCTGATAGAGTTCCAAATTCCAGAGCTACAATCTCATCACTTGCAATGGAAACAGTCTGGATGCCATGGGAGATCTGGGAGTGGGAAGGGGAGTGGGGCCTCTGTAGCAGTCAGGAGAACCTCTGTTCATCCAGCAAGACCCAGTGAAAATGTTACCATCTTTGTTCAACCTTCCAGTTACTCCTCTGTCCATAGCGAGTTGCTCCTTCCCCTCTTCCTTGCGCACTTAAGTTTGCACACACCTCTATTATAGAGCCTTCTTGTGCTGGAATTTTTTCTGCTATGAGGCACTGAACAATTTGCCTGAATCTTATTCATTTCGGAGTTTTCAGTCTTTAGGAAAAGGCCTGGCAAAACGTAGATACTCACCAGATGTTTGTTGAATGAATAACTGAACAAATGGGACCAAGGCAGGAGAGTAGGAATGGGCCGGAGGAGATGGATGGGGGCCATCTCTGGAATGCCAACAAAAAGTAATAGCAGCCTTAAATCTTTTTTTTTTTTTTTTTTGGAGTAGACAGGCTTGAGATTAATATTAATAACAAAGTGTTATTTAGTTGACTTGGACAAAATCCCTGGAGAAAAATTAAAAATAGCTGTGATTTACTGCATGCCTTATGTGCCAGGTGTAGAGTTGAAATCAGCTCCAGGAGAGGGTTCTCAAAGCCAATCATATCAATTCCATCCTCCTCCACAGTGGCTAGCTCAGAGATGGACAGGCGTAGGGCTAACCAGGACCAGTAGGATAAAGTTTATTACCATGAGAAAGGATGTGATAAGGGGGTCTCTCTTGATGGATGTGAAATTGGATGCTTGTGGTCTTGGCTGTTCCTAGCAGTCATCTTGAGGACAAGGCTGATCCTTTGACGAGAGCAGAGCCAAGAGAATCCTAGAGGAATGGACCCAGGGCCTTCATTACTCCCAGCATGAACCTGACTTCTCTTCTCTTCTCTTCCCTTTCCCTACCTTCCTACCTTCCACCCTCCTTCCTACCTTCCTAGCTCTCTGCCTAATATGGGACTTGAACTCACAAGCACGCATGTTCTATGGACCGAAACAGTCTAGTGCCCTGAACCTGACCTATTTCCAGATGTCCAGTTATGGGAATTATGTGAGTCAAAGGCATACCTCTAATTGAGTCTGACTTGAATTTCTGTTATTTCATCCATTTACACAGTGAGGAAGCCAAGACTTTGATAGTCATGTGGTTAACATTCTTCAGCGAGTGCTAAGAGCTGGGATTCCACTCCAAATCCATCTTATCCTACAGCCTTTGGTCATCCCACTAAGCTGAGCCAAGAAAGGTCAAGTTGCTTGATCTCGGTTCTGATTCATCCATTTACCTTCAGATATGGATTCTCTAATACATGCCATTTCTACTGCCTAGAATAGTCTATGCCTCCTCTCTCTGCCTAGCAAACTACAAGGTGTCTTTCAGGCCTCAGCTTAAATAAATGTCATTTTCTGACCTGCTCCCCATTCCTACCCTGGTGATTAACCTAGATCCCTTGGCCATTAATTCTCATGGTGGTTTGTATTTTTCTTTCACACTCTTTTTTTTTTTTTAATTTTCAAGATTTTATTTATTTGATGGAGAGAGAGATCACAAGCAGGCAGAGAGGCAGGCAGAGAGAGAGAGAGAGAGAGAAGCAGGCTCCCCGCTTAGCAGAGAGCCCGGGCTCGATCCCAGGACCCTGAGACCATGACCTGAGCTGAAGGCAGAGGCTTTAACCCACTGAGCCACCCAGGCGCCCCTTTCTTTCACACTCTTATCACAATTATAACTGATGACTTATCATATAATACTTTTATAATAACGTGTCTATTTCATAAGAGCACATGTGTATGTTTTCTCGGCACTGTATCCTCAGAACCGTGGATGTCACTTAATGGGTTGCCATAAATATTTGATGAGGGAATAAATGAAAGCTGTTGCTCTTTGGGGGGTCAGGAGTTCCCCCAGCAGCTCTCCAATGGCTGTCCCAGGACCCGCCAGTATTAGCATCATCTGGGAACTTAGAAATGTAAATTAGGCCCAACCCAGACCTACTGAGCGAGAATCTTTGAGACGCGGAGGTGGGACGGGTGATTCTGGTTTTCGCTGGTTTAAAAACCACTGGGTCGTACAGATTTGCTCTAGTCTATGCGGTGGGAACATGCGAGGGCTCAACCTCCACTGGTCGGTGTTCTTTACTGCCTCTGTTCCTTAAAATCAGGACTTTCACAAGTAAAGCGTGTTGGAGGATAGGAACAGATAGGAACAGGAACGCCTCACATTCTACCCCCTCAGCAACTCTGCTGTTGTTGTTCTTTAGCTTTTTTTTTTTTTTTTTTTTTTAAGTAATCTCTACATCCAAGGCAGGGCTCAAACTCAGAACCCTGCGATCAGCACGCTCCTCCATCGACTGAGCCGGCAGCCGCCTCTTTACTGCTCCTTCGGCTTTGGTCATGCTTTCCATTATTGACTTTATTCTTCGGGTGTCAGTTTACATTTCCATGCCTCCCTCGCATTTTCTATCTCACCCCGCTGCTAGTTTGTTGCGTTCACAACATTCACTCCTCCTTTCTTACGGTTAATTTATTCATTTGCCTCGTTGCTTCTGGCCTCCTCGAGAGCAGGGTCTACAGCAGGCTTGCTGACTGCACCAGTCCTAGCGCCTGGGCCATAGCAGGGCTAAAGTGTGCGTGAACTGAAGGACTGTAGGTTCCACGAGAGCACAGACTGTGGGCCACGGACTTCCCGGCCCGGAGCCTGACACGTAGAAGACGCTCCCTAAAGACCTGCGGAATGAATGGGCTACCGAAGCGAAAGGGAAACCGCCTCTTTACTAAGATGGCAGACCCCGGCCCTTTACCAACATGGCCGCCGGCCCGCGTGGATGGGCGGCGGGGCCGGGCGGGGCCGAGCGGGGGCGGGGCCAGGAGGGAGCCGTCAGGTGCGGCCCCGCCCCGCACCCTCCACCCCCCCTCCCCGCTCGATTCCGGATTGGTCCGGTTCCAGCGCCGCAGCCCGGCGGCCGCGCCGTGGGGCCGCGCCGGGCGCTCGCCACTTCCGGCGCGTTGGGGCTGTTGGTCGGGGGCGGCCGCGCGGCGCGAGCGGGTGGCTCCGGGGCGGGCGCGCGCAGGGATGCTCCGGGGGGCGGTGGCGGCGGCCGTGTGGGCTGAGGCGGCGAGGACAGCGCGGGTCCCCGGGCCTCTTCCCTGAGCCGGCCGCCGGGGCTGCGCCGCCGAGGCCCCTTCAGCCTCCGCCCCTTCAGCCTCGGGGCCGGGCCCGCAGTCGCTTCTGAACGCGGAGGCCGGGAGCCCCTGCCTGGGCCCGGAGCCTCCCCTCGGGGGTCGGGCCCGGGCGGGGGGCCCCCCGAGCCACTGCCCTCACCGGCTTCCGAGCCCCATTTCCTGCTTTTTCAGTTTCCTTGGGGAGGGGCGGGTGGTTCTAGATGAATTGTTCAGGGGGTCCCCGATGAGGCGGGCCGGGGGGCTGCGCTCTTTCTAGAGGGTCCCCGCGGGGCCCGGGTGGGGCAGCGGTTGTCTTTGCATGGGCGGGGGACTTCCCGAGCCTGCCGGGACCATGACCTGAACTGTGAGAGCGGGACGTGTCCGAAGCTCGAGAGCCAGCTCACCTGAGCCGCCCCTCCCCCGGCCAGCATGGTAAGTGGGGTCCGAGCCCCTTTCCCTCCCCAGTGCCGGGTCTGAGGGGTGGAAGCGGGCCCCGGGACTGCTGAGCCATCGCTTCTCCCCGGGGCGGGGAGAGGCGCGTGCCGAGCCCAGCAGTGACACATGCGTGCAGCCCGGGCTCGGCGCTCCCATCCCCCCAGGGATGTCTCAGGACTGGGAGGGACCTGGAAGCGCAGCAGGCACTACCCTGGCATCTGGGGTTTGCCTCCCTTACAATGTAGCCTATTTGACTGCAGCTATCCTGTATTTTGAGGGCTTACTATGTGCCTGGGCTTGTGCTGAGTGATTGACATGTGTTACTTAATGAGTTCAGTAGCTCTCCTGAAATGGGGAAACTGAGGCACTGAGCAACTAGTTACCTAGCTCAAGATCACTCTTAAGTGACAGTGGCACGATTTGAACTTGGCCCTTTGACTTCAGAGCTTCTGTTAGCTGTAACACACAGGGTTGGATGGGGTCTTGCAGTGGGTTTACATAGAAGGAAACAGGGTTTGTGATTTGCAGAGGTCGCCTATCCGGATAATAGCAAAGTCAGAATGGGGGTGTTCTTTTGACACCCAGCATGCTGTTGTTTCTGCTTCATGCCCTGGCCTTTTTCCCTGGTAGTGCCTGGAAAGCTCTTCATTCTTCCAGATCAAGCTCAGAAGCCACCTCTTCTGAAGGTCCTTTCCACGTTTTTCAGACCCAGAGACACTCTCAGCGCTCCCTTCGATTTGTGTACTCACATCTGTTTATTAAGCCTTTGTCTTGTTATAATCATTCCTGAGCCTTCTCTCTCCACAGCAGTGGATTCAGTGCCTTCCAAGATGAAATTGTCTGAACCTATATCTGCCCCAACTCCTGGCACATAGTAAGCCGGTGGGGGAGCGCTTGAGTGCTCAGGCTGTGTTTGAGCACCTCCAGTGAAGGAAGTGTTGTTAAGGCTGTCCATTTTACTCCTGTTAGGGACTTAGTAGAGAAAGGGACACAATGACATCTGTGATGTAGATATTCAGACCAGTGGGACTTTTTAAAACATTCAAGGGGCCTGTGGGTGTTGTGTTGGGATCTGGGCATAGAAAGAAGACCTCAATCATGGCCCTTGTCTTCACGGGGCTTACAACCAGTGGGGTAAAATACACCAGGAATGCTGAGCAGCCCTGTGTAGTAGATACTGTATGTAGTGTAGTGGCAGATAGGTTAAGCTCTCTGAGGCCCAGTTTTCTCATCTGTAAAATATGGTGGTAGGAATTCCTTAATGAATAATCCGGAGGTATGAGATAGAACACTGAATGAGTGATGAAGGTAGTACTCAGTATTCCTTTCTTCCTTTATTCTTTCAGTTAATTTTCTGGTTTTTCTTTTTAAGTTGTAAAATACATAGAACATAAAAAGTCCATTTTAACCATTTTTAGGCATTACAGTTCAGTAGCATTAAGTACAGCTGGCCCTTGAACAACGTGGAAGTCATGGCCGCTGCCCCCCATGATGTGGAAAGTCATCTATAATTTTGACTCCCCTAAAACTTTATTGTTAGTCTCCTGTTGACCAGAGCCTTACTGATAACGTTACCTGTCGATTAATATTTATTTTGTATGTTATATGTATTCTATACTGTATTCTTTTTTTTTTTATTTTTTATTTATTTATTTATTTATTTGACAGAGAGAGATCACAAGTAGGCAGAGGCAGGCAGATAGAGTGAGAGGGAAGCAGGCTCCCTGCTGAGCAGAGAGCCCGATGTGGGCCTCGATCCCAGGACCCTGAGATCATGACCTGAGCCGAAGGCAGCGGCTTAACCCACTGAGCCACCCAGGCGCCCTCTATACTGTATTCTTAACAAAGTAAGCTAGAGAAAATAATATCACTAAGAAAATCATAAGAGAAAATGTATTTACAGTGCTGTGCTGTTTTTATTGGGGAAAAAAAAATCCGTGTGTAAGTGGCCCGTGTAGTTCAAAGCCATGTTGTTCAAGGGTCACACTGTACTTTCACATTGTGGTGAATGTACATCCCCACATCCCCAGAACTTTTTTCATCTTGTAAAACTGAAACTGTACCCATGGAACAATAACTTCATTCCCTTCTTCCTCATCCCCTACGACCACGGTCTGTTTTCTGTCTCTGGGAATTTGACTACTCTAGGTATCTCACAGAAGTGGAATCATACAGTATTGGGTCTTTTGTGACTGGCTTCACTCAGCATGATGTCCGGGAGGTTCACCCATGTTGTAGCATGTGTCAGATTTCCTTCATTTTAAACACTAAATAATGTTCTGTTGTGAGGACATACCACATTTATCCATTCATCTGTTGATGGACACCTGGGTTCCTTCCACCTTTTGGCTATTTTGAGTGATGCTGCCTAGAACAGGGGTGTAGAAATCTTTCCTTGAATTTAAAGTTGCCACTGGACACCAGGCTCTAGGGAATGTCTGATGAACGGGCAGACAAGCTCCTCCCCTCAGGGAGCTTGCCAGGAATGGTGGTTTAGGACCCCTGGGCAGAATCTTACCAGCTCTTGACTAAGCTAGCCAAGCATCCTTGCATTCAGAATTCATTTTATTGGCAATCAGAACATTATGAAAATGGCCACTTCTGAGCAATTGTTGTAAAGTAGTTGACTTCATGATTACAATGTACATTTTTTTCTGGGGCTAAGTTTCAAGTCAAGGTTTTTGTAAGTTAGACCTCACATACTTAAGCAGGCAAGGGGTGGCCACAGTGGCTGTGACCAGATTAGGACGTTCTAATCACATCCTTTTTTCATCACTGACACCGGGGGTTCATATCCTGTAGGTATCCAAGGGTCAGGGGTGTGGGTGGGGCAGGTCTTGTCACCAGAATTCGAGGAAACTGTTGCCTGGTGTGTGTCTTACAGGAGGAGGAGCTTTTTCCCCTGGGATCACATTTCTTGCTTTATTCCAGGAACTTTTTTGCCTTTTTATTTCTTACTTAACATTTTTACTTTTAGGAATAATAGCTGACACATGCTTGAGCCTCTCCCCCCCGCTTTTTTTTTTTTTTTTTTAAGATTTTATTTATTTACTTGACAGATCACAAGTAGGCAGAGGGAGAGAGAGAGGATGAAGCAGGCTCCCCGCTGAGCAGAGAGCTCGATGTGGGACTTGATCCCAGGACCCTGGGATCATGACCTGAGCCGAAGGCAGAGGCTTTAACCCACTGAGACAACGAAGTGCCCCAACCCCCGCTTTTTTTTAAAAGAGATTTTATTCATTTATTTGAGAGACGATTGTGTAAGAGCGCCTGTACAAGCAGGGTGGAGGGGTGGAGGGAGAGGGGGAGGGAGGAGCAGACTCCCCACTGAGCAGGGATCCCAGTGCAGGGCTCTGTCCCAGGACCCCCGAGAACCTGACCTGAGCCGAAGGCAGATGTTTAACCAACTGAGCCAGCCGGGCGCCCCTGTTTGAGCCTTTTTCATGTCTTTGTAAAACTTCAATCCTGATGAGATGCAAATAGTATAATGTGGTAAGAACACCGTTTTTTACATATCTGCTGTAAACTAGCTATCATTTTTCTTGTAGTCAGTCAGTCTGGTCTGGTTAACGAGACCACCCTGCCAGGTTACATTATTGCCAGTTTTACCAGAGGGGCTGAGGACAGAGGAGCTGTAGGATACCTGGGTGGAGCCGGCATCTGGACCAAGGCACTCTACTGCAAAGCCTGTGCTTTTTGGCAGGACAGATCTTCCTCCATTTACAGTGGGGTTATGTCCCGATAAACCCCTTGTAAGCTGAAAATACTGTCAGTCAAAAATGCATTTACTACACCTGACCTGCCGAACATCAGAGCTTGGCCTAGCCTCCCTTTGATGTGTTTAGAACATGTAAGCATACAAGGGATGGCTTGTTGGGCAGAACCATCTAACACAAAGCCTGTTTTATATTAGAATGTTGAATATCTCATGTCACTTATTGAATATTGTACTGAAGGTGAAGGACAGAATGGTTGTAGCTGTATCGGTTGTTGACCCTGGTGATCGTGGGCTGACTGCAAGCCGCAGCCGGCTGCCACTGCCCAGGATCTCGAGAGAATTTTGTACTGCATGTCACTGGCCCAGGGATAGATCCAAAGTCAAAATTCCAAGTATGGTTTCTACTGATTGTGAATTGCATTTGCAGCCTCCTAAAGTTGAACCATTTGTAAGTTGGGGCCTGTCCATCCGCACATGCGCGGGTCTTACACGGAAGATCATGGAAGATCATTGGAACGCCATCCGGATATATTTTGTTTGGTTCTGAGGTGGATAGTGATGGGGGCTGGTTAAGTGTCTGACTTAGGCTAGAGTCCTGATCTCGGGGTCCTGGGACTGAGCCCTGCTTCTGGCTCTCTCCTCAGTGGGGAGTCTGCTTGTCCCTTTCCCTCTGCTCCTCTCCGCTGCTCGTTCTCTCTCTCAACTAAATAAATAAAAATCGTAAGAACAAAAAAATTTGTAGTGTAGTCCAGAATTATTGTAACAACTATACTGTAAGTACATTTGATTAAATCATTGGGTATTGTTGAATTCCCATGAGTTCCTAAGTGATGTAATTTCTTAGAGGTTCCCCCTACTTCTCTGAAAAGTTGTTACCTAATACCGAGTGAGTTGTTGGTTATTATGGAAATTGTGTGCAAAACCGAGTTCTTGCTTAAATTAGTGTTTCTCTAGTTGCTTAGAAAATTGCTTTGGCTACAAAGACTTAAGTTTGAATGTCCCCTTCCGTGGCATTCCCGTAACGAGTGGTGAGTGCTCCCTATAACGGAGGCAAAATCAGACCTTAGATTCGGCCACTCAGGTGGTGTGTCATCCACTTGCTCATCAGTGTTGTTCCATGGTCCCCCTATGCGCGGGAGGTATGAAGAAGCCGTGGTGGTGTGGGGAGATGCTAGGGAAAGGGTCCGCGGTCCTCAGAGGTTCTGTAAGTAGTCGCGTACTAGGTTGGGAGGCAGGTTCGGTAATCAAGAAATGACTTTAACAGCTTTTGAGAAAATTAGACATGACCTGGTTCAAATGATGGAATTACTTTACTGGTAAAGTAAACGAAAACACAGTCTGTAATGTACAGAGCTTTTTAATGCCTCAGTTTATTCATTCGTGAAATAATTGATTGATTTCCTATGTCAAGCTTATAATCTTAGGTACTCTGGATACAATATAATAATACAATAGTTAATAGCTACAGCGTTTAGAGTATGCCCTGTATTTTACATACGTTAACTCCTTGATTCTTCCAGACAATGCCAGGAGGTAGAGGCTGTGTTTATTTCTCATTTAATGGATGAGAATATCCAGGGTCCTTCCACACTGCAGCTGAGTGATGAAGTTGGGGTTCAAACCCAGGCAGTCTAGCTCAAGAGTCAGAGCACAGTGAGAGCTTTTCATTGTTACACTTTGACCCCACGGGGGTTAGTAGCGCCTGGCCTCCAGGAGTCATTTTCGTGAGGCAGATGGAACTGTATTCCAGCCATTGCAAGAGGCTGTGGTGACGGTGAGAGTGGAAGAATGCATGGGTACAAAGGTAGCCCATCTGAGGGGGACTCGCAGAGAGAGGTGCCAGGTGAGCTCTCCCAGGAGGCACATTTGAGCCTTGAAGGGTTAGGAAAAGCTCGCAGGTAGTTGCACAGATCAGGTATGCGCCAGTAAGATAACGAAATCACAGGTGTCAAGGGAAAGTGAAGGAATTAATGTTTGTTGAGTGCTGGGGAATTTCTCAGGGCTGGGTACTTGCAGGACACAAACATGTCATGTCTTCTCATGGTAAATACCTTTCTTTACTGCTCCTACCCAGGTCACCTGTTGCCCCATTTCTTTGTTCCCCTTTGCAGGAGAACTCCAGGGGAGAGCGCTCCCTGACTGCTGGCCTTCCATTCTCTCTAGCTCACAGTCAAGGTCCCTCACTCTTCGGGCACTACAGCGGTGGTTAGTTCTCAAGTCCTCCCCAGAGCTTCTGCTCCCACTCCTTCACACCCTGCTTTACTTCTGTTTGTAGCATTGACCTTCTTTCTTATTTATTTATTTCTAGTAGGCTTGATGTTCAACGTGGGGCTTGAACCCATGACCTTGAGATCTAGAATTGAATGCTCTACTGAATGAGCCAGCCAGGCGCCCTGTGTAGCATTTACCATTTTATTTATTTTTAAAAAATATTTTATTTATTTATTTGACAGAGAGAAATAGTGAGATAGGGAACACAAGCAGGGGGAGTGGGAGAGAGAGAAGCAGTCTTCCCACAGAGCAGGGAGCCTGATGCAGAGCTCCATCCCAGGGCCCTGGGATCATGACCTGAGCTGAAGGCAGACACTTAACAACTGAGCCACCCAGGTGCCCCATCTATTTCTATTTTTTATTTTATTTTTAAAAAATATTTAATTTATTCATTTAAGAAAGCACAGGCAGAGGGAGAAGCAGACTCCCCGCTGAGCTGCGAGCCCAATGTGGGGCTCCATCCCAGGGATCATGACCTGAGCCATCCAGGCCCCCTCACAACAGACTCTGACCAGGCTATTTGGTTAGAAAGAATTTCTCAAAACGCAATACCCCAGAACCAACTGTGAAATTTAAAAAACCCAGTCACAAGTTAGTTACTGCAATTAGGGCCCTGCAGCCCGATTTTCACACGATTTGTCCAGTGCTGGCAGTGTCGCCGGGTGCCCACGCCTCACTGGACTTAACGCTCCTGCCGGCCTCCGCCGTTCTTCGAAGAGACAGCTTCACCCTGCAGGACTTCTTTTTCGAGTACCCAGGTCATCACATCTTCACCCTGCACGCTGCCCTTCAGAACTGGTTGCCAGTCCCACAGGCCCGCAGGCTCCTGCCACCCTCCTAAAATTCATTATTATTTTTTAAAGACTTTATTTATTTATTTGACAGAGAGAGTGAGAAGGAACACAAGCAGGGGGAGTGAGAGAGGGAGAAGTAGGCCTCCCGCCGAGCAGGGAGCCCGATGTGGGGCTTGATCCCAGGACCCTGGGATCATGGCTTGAGCCATAGGCAGCTGCCTAACAACCGAGCCACTCAGGTGCCCTGCATTTACCATTTTCAAACATTTTATATACATAACGTTATTTATGAGGTCTTTTTTTGTTACCTCCTCCTGCTAAAATACTGACTCCCTAGAGCTTGGGATCTTCACTTTGTTCATTGATGTGTCCCAAGAGCCTGAACGGTTTCTGGCATGGAGACAGTTACATTGGGGTGGGAATGCCATGAAGGTCTTGGGTGCTCACGGGGCCTTTAGAGCATGGGAGTCAGCGAGGCTCCCTGTGATGAACAGAACTTGCAGAGAGAGGGTATTTCAGAAGAGCAGGCTGTAAGTAACTAACTGTGTAGTGTTCAAACCATTGGAAAGACTGGTTTGACTGTGGTGGTTTTTGTCAAGTAGTAGTTGGAGAGAAGGCCATAGAGGCGGTTTATGGCTAGATCATGGAGGGCTTTTGATACTACTCTCAGGAGTTTGGCTTTGTGTTTTCCGTGAAGGAGAAGGAATCCATCGGCCGTGCAGGGTTAGATTAGTGTGGGAAACCGGATATGACACCTTGCATGTCTGGATGTGACAAAGGTCGGTTCTTGGGTGTGGAATTAAGGTGAGGAGGACTTGAACAAGAGAGTTTTCACTGCTTGAAAAACTGATTCTAGAATCAAGGGATAAAGGAAAGAGAAAAGGTCAAGCTGAGTTTGGCAGCCTCTAACCTGGTGACTGGGGATAGTGGGGGTTTTACTTAATGGATGATTTGGATTTGGTGGGAATGGAGATGACAGGTAAAGAAACTGACAGGAAGATGACAGGAGACTTTGCTCTGTGGGGAGATGGGCAGCTACTGCTGTGTTGAGATGCAGGTGGTTGGCACTGGGTAGGACAAGGGTCTCGACGATGTTACGAAAGTGGATTGTCGGTAAATGTGTCCAAGTCAAGGAAGATGTGACAGTACAGGCTGGGGTGAAGAGGGAGGGGGGTCCTGAGCTTGTACCTGCTGCTCTCGGCCTGCACTTTTTACAGCCCACTGTATACTGACCTTCTGTCTTCACTTTTCCAGATCACCTCTAAATTCTGTGTGCTGAAGCCAATATAAAGGGCCTCTTTTCAGTCCGTATGCTGACTTTTCCTTTTGGCCCGTGGCAACCACTGGACTTTCTCTTGGCTCCCATGATATTACTGCCTTGGCTCAGTCTCCCTTGGTCTTTCTCATGGCTTCAGTTAGGACCTGTGTGTCCCAGAGAACTCAGCCTTACTCTCCTGCCATTGATATCCACCTGTGTCCTGCAGACATCAGATTAAACATGTCTAAAACCAAATCCATCGTCTTTTCCTCAGGTTAGTGACACCCCCCCCCCCCCCCCGTGCCCCGGTTCTGTTCATGACTTTATTCACGGACACTCAAGTGGTAAACCTGAGTCATCTTTAACTTCCTCTTCACTTTTAGTCCCCTTCTTGGAGACCTGTGGATGCTCTCCTGACTTGTGTTCTGACCCCAGCCTTTCTTTCCATTCTGTCCACTTTGGTCAGGCCACGTCTCTTGCTTTTTCACTCGTAGTGTCTTGACAGCTTCCAGGTTCTCCCCCTAGCACTTCATCGTCTGTATTCTTGCCCGAGCCATCTTTGGAGCTCAGATGGGAACATGCACTTTGACCCCAGATCATTCAGAGCAGAGGGCCCCCTTTGTTAGAGACCGAGTTTGTTTTGTTGTTGTTGTTTTGAGAGAGAATTGAATGAGAGGGAGGGAGGGAGGGTGGGGAGGAGGGGCAGAGGGAGAAGGAGAGAGAGAATCCTAAGCCCAGCGGCAAGACGGGCTTTATCTCCTGACCTGAGCTGAAATCAGGAGTCGGATGCTTAACCTACTAAGCTGCCCAGACTCCCCAAAGACCAAGTTTTTACCACTGCAGAATGATGGGAAGCACTTGGGCCTTGGACTTTTCAGTTTTACTTTTAGTCCTCTCAGTACGGATTGAAGATGATTTATTAAATGCTTAAGGTGATTGATTTGGAATGTCTTTTAAAGACTTCCCAGATTGTACCTGTTCTCTAGCCACAACAAACTGCCTGTCATTCCCAGAACACTGATACACTTCATACTTCTCTTTGCTCAGTGCTGTTCCCTCTGCTCTGCTGTCCTTTTCTTTCTTGCAGGTGAGAACCTTCCCTACCATTTCAAGGTCACCCTAAATACCATCACTTTGAGGCCTTCCAGCTAGTAGTTTAACAGTTACCATCTTTTATTATAGTTAGCTTTTTTCCTTTTGGCTTTTATTATTTTGATGTATTTGTTATTTCTATATAGAAATTATAAGACTACATTCTTCTAGTAAGTGTCAAACAGTTCAGAAGTTTGAAGAGCACAGTATAAGACTCTTCAAATCCTCTGGTCTCCCTTTCCCTCCCTTTCCCAAGCCTGCAGGTGGGGAGGATTAGTTCTTTGTCTTTAGGAGTCCCTATCGGGGTGAGTCTTAGGCCTCTTGCATTTCCAGTGCTTCTTAAGCATTCTGCACATAGTGAGGCAGTCAAAAGAGGCAGGGTTGAAAAAAAAAATCCGGGAAGGTCAAGGTGGGCCCTAGACTTAGTAAATGACAATGGCAGTATTTGGAGAGTGTGGTAAGATTGAAATAGAGTATGAATATAGTAAGCACTGTCTTTTTCCAAAACCCATGCAGCCAGCAAGCTCTGATAAGGGCATTTTTCTTCTGGGCAAGTAGACGGGATGGGGAGGGGTGGGGGGAGTGAGGGTGGTGGTGGTGGTGGTTTATGGGGCTGGGGGGGCTGGACAGGCGAACAGGGGAACAGGGGAAGTTGTTACAAGAAATGCTGTGTAGATGTGTACTTAGGCGGAGGGTCCAGACAGTAATTGCTTCTGGGAGAACTACTGGGACACAGTGGGGGTGGGGTGTGGTGAGGGAAGGGGTTGTGGATACTGAGGAAACTCCCAGTGTAGAGAGAAGTGAGGGAGGTGCAGGAGGCTGATGGGAAAGGAAGGAAGCTGGGGGTCAGAGGGAGCAGAAGGTCTGCGTGTTTCATAATTACACTCGGCGCTAGTCATTGTTGAGGGGCCCTCGTGTACACTGTGCACGATACCTCATTCAGTTTTACGGCAGCCCGGCAAGGTAGGTCTTACCTGTCCCCATTGTACATTTGGGAAGATGAGGACACTGAGGGTCAGGGAGGGCAATGTAAGTAACTTGACCAAAATTACACAGCAAGTTGGTAGAGATGGGATTTGCACTCAAGGTTCTAATTCCACAGCCCATGTTTTTTCTGTATGAGTAGGTTTCTCCTTAAGCCAGTGCACTATTGCACAGGCATATTAACTTGAAATGTAGCCCAACTGGGTGTACTCTCCCAGGAAAAATAGTACATCTACTCCTCTAACCGTAAAACCTGTAAAACTGACTTCCTAACAGAAAGGGCAGGATGGTAGAAGTTTGCTGATAACAGAGAAGCAAGGTGTCTGCATATCCTCTAATGCGATAGGAATAGGAAAAGCATGATTGTTGAGGGCCCGGTGGTAGCTGGACCACATTACAGGATGTCAGCAGTGAGGAGGGTGGCTTGACTTTCTGCAGTTGAGTTCAGTGAAGCCCATTAGGTCTAGCAGGTGCAGTAGCTCAGGTACCTCACAGAGCCTGCGGCTGTTTTATACAAACGTCATCATGAAAAAGGTCTCTGGTCTCAGACTCCCTGGAAAGGTAAAGGTATTTTATGAGCTGAATGCAGCTGGGGGAAAAAAAAAAAAAATCATTGGTTTCTAAATTGGCTTGTAAGCAGACCTGGGAAGATGTTTTTATTTATTTGGAAAAGAGTAATAACTGGATAATTTTTACAAAAACGACTTGTGCTTATTAAAAACAAAGTAGTATTAAAAGGTGCCAAGAACGTTGGCAAAAAAAGAAGTTACCCCAAATCCTACCACCCTGAACTATGATTAACTTTATATAAACATCCCATATGTTTTTGTATGTATGTATCTATCTGGATAAATGAGATGGAGTCCTAAAATACATACTTTCATTTAAAAGTGATCATTCTGATTTTTGGGATCATGTTCATTTTTAAGTGAATGAAAAATTAATTTACTATTACTTGTATTTTTTAACAAAGTGTATACTTTTTGAAATACTTAAATACAGAAAGTTGCAAAAGGAGTATTACGAGTCCCCAGTGGTGACACCTTTAATAGCTGTGTCCAGTGTCAAAACCAGGAAATTGATGTTGGTCCATGTCAGTTATTGACCCTAGACCCCATTTAGTTTTCACCTGTTTTAACCTACAGTCACTTGTATTATGATTCTGTGCAGTTCAGTCCATGTGTTGATTCGTGTAACTACCACCTCAGTCAAGGTACAGAGCAGTCCCATCAGCCCAGAACTCCCTCAAGCCTAATGCTCTCTGTGTTGTAGCCCCGCACCCTCTCTCCTAGCATCCACTTGTTTCTCTGTGTATAGTTTTGGCATTTTAAGAATGGTGTATAACTGTAGTCAGTATGTAACCTTTTGAGATGGACTCTTTTCACTAAGCATAGTGCCTTTGAGGTCACTTGAATTTAATAGCAAAAAAGAAAACAAGTGAAACGGAAAAAGGAATTGTCAAATTTCAAATGAATCTTTGCTTCAGTAATCCTTAGCTCTTGATAAATCCCCATAGGTTAAGAAAAAAGATTATGAAAGTTATTAAGAAGATGGCATCATTTTTATTTTATTTACTTATTTTTAAGTAAGCTTTATGCCCAATGTGAGGCTTGAACTCATGACCCCAAGATCAAGAGTTGTATTTTCTACTGACCGAATCAGCCCTGTGCTCCAAGAAGATGGCATCATTTTTAATAAATATTCCATGTTTTAGTTCTAGGCAGTATCAGTGAACTTAATAATAGGAAAAATAAGAACATTTGGACTCCTTCTATTTCCCTCTTCTCATTCTTGGTTGTTATTTTACTTTGTCAGGGTCTTTAGAGCATTTATAGCATGACCATGACCATAACCAGTATTTAGTCTTCGTTTTATATATATATCTTTTTTAAGATTTTATTTATTTACTTGACAGAGAGAGATCACAAGTAGGCAGAGAGGTGGACAGAGAGAGAGGGGGAAGTAGGCTCCCTGCTGAGCAGAGAACCTGATGCGGGCTCGATCCTAGGACCCTGGGATCATGACCTGAATTGAAGGCAGAGGCTGTAACCCACTGAGCCACTCAGGCGCCCCTTCGTTTTATATTTTAAAGGATTCAGTGTTCCCCATTGGTTCTTTTAACTGTGGTTCATATCTGAAGTCTTTAATGGCTAGATTTTATTATCACTAATTTGGTGAATCAGGAATGCCTGCTTTTATGCTTGAAGGACATCTTGGCTAGGTGTAAAATTCTGGGTTTGCATTCTCTCTTGCAGATCCTTGGACATTGTTTCACCATTTGGGAATGAGCGTTTTGTTGACCCTTTTAATCTATTCAACATTGATTAGCTGATAACTTTTTGGGAAGATTTTATTTATTTATTTATTTGTTTGTTTGTTTGTCAGAGAAAGGAGAGAGAGGGAGCACAAGCAGGGCAAACAGCAGTCAGAGGGAGAAATAGGCCTCCTGCTGAGCAAGGAGCCCATTGCAGGGCTCAATCCCAAAGGCAGATGCTTAACTGACTGCGCCACCTAGGCATCCCTAATAATTTTTTTCAGAAGAGTTTATGGTTGCTATATTTCTTGAGTTATTTCATGTTTGAGTATGCCTATCTGTTGTTCTCCGTAAGTGGTAATCCTCAGGGTTCATGTATTCTTTTCGTAAGCATTTTGTTGATATTTCTCCATTGTTTTCTGCCATTGAATGGTGTTGTGTAGAAAAGCATTATTGGGGTGCCTGGGTGGCTGAGTGGGTTAAGCGTCTGCCTTCGGCTCAGGTCATGATCTCAGGGTCCTGGGATTGAGCCCTGCATCGGGCTCTCTGCTCTGCGGGGATCCTTCCCCCTCTCTCTCTCTGCCTGCCTCCCTGCCTACTTGTGATCTCTGTTAAATAAATAAATAAAATCTTAAAAAAAAAAAAAGAAAAGCATTGTTAGCCTAATTCATATAGTGCTGTCCCTTTACCCCAGTTAGAGATAGCTTGCCTTCTATATATGGTTGTTAGAAGAAATCTATGTTGCTGAAGTTCAGTAACTCAGGATATCTTTTAGTGTGGATTTTTAAAAAAAGATTTATTTATATTTTATTTTATTTTAAACTTTTTTTTTAAAGGTTTTATTTATTTATTTGAGAGAGAGACAGTGAGAGAGAGCATGATCGAGGAGAAGGTCAGAGGGAGAAGCAGACTCCCCGTGGAGCTGGGAGCCCGATGCGGGACTCGATCCCGGGACTCCGGGATCATGACCTGAGCCGAAGGCAGTCGTCCAACCAACTGAGCCACCCAGGCGTCCCGATTTTAAACTTTTTTTTTTAAGATTTTATTTATTTACTTGACAGGGAGAGAGATCACAAGTAGGTAGAGAGGCAGGCAGAGGGAGGGGGAAAGCAGGCTTCCTGCTGAGCAGGGAGCCTGATGTGGGGCTCGATCCCAGGACCCTGGGATCCTGACCTGAGCTGAAGGCAGACGCTTTACCATCTGAGCCATCCAGGAGCCCCCAAAGATTTATTTATATTTTATATAGAGAGAGTGTGAGCAGGGGCAGAGGGAGAGGGAGAGAATCTCAAGCAGACACCTCCCTGAGTGCGGAGCTTGACTTGGGGCTTAATCCCATGATCACGAGATCATGACCTGAACTGAAATCAAGAGTTGGATGCTCAACCGACTGAGTCACCTGGGCACCCCAAGTGTGGATTCTTTTTTTGTCATTTTGCCCTAGAACTTGGTATGCCTGCCTTAAGGTATTTAGCGACTTCCCTGATGTTGGCTCTTTAGATTTCTAGTGTTTGCTGCTAATACTGTAGTAAACATGTTGAATATATCTTTATCCACTTTGTGAAATTGTAGGATAAATTTCTAGAAGAATTGTGGGACAAACAGTAAGTGTATTTAAAAATTCTGTAGATAGTGCTAGTCCTGTGAAAAGATAACCAGTTTCTATTCTCATTGATGCAGTAACTTCCTGTTTCCTTGCCTTCTGGCCTCCCATTACAACGTTTTTTAACGTGAAGAGTGAAAATGGCACATCAGGCACATCATATGCAAGCCTTTCTTTAGTTGTCAGTGAAGTGGAACATCTTTTGATCTTTTATTGCCATATGTATTTTTCCCATGTCTGCTGACCATTCCTGGTCTTCTGATCTTTGTACGTTTTTCTTTTGGGTCAGCAAGCAATTTTTTTTTTATGTAATTTGGCTGAATTTTAGAATCGATAAAGTTATGTTTGGAATGGCTTGCACATTTGGTTGGTGAATCTTATGCTTCTGATTTTATTCAGAATAAGAATACTAACATTTCCTGCATACTAAAATTTGGACTTGACTAATGTGTTTGTTTTAGTGATGGGACTGTATAACCTTACTATTTTCTAAACTTTCTTTCTGATGATCCATGTGGCTAAGGCTTACATTCTTCCCCACTTGGCTTCGTGTTTGTCATAACATCCCATAAAAACAGGTTTAGGGGCGCCTGGGTGGCTCGATGGGTTGAAGCCTCTGCCTTCGGCTCAGGTCATGATCTCAGGGTCCTGGGATGGAGCCCCGCATCGGGCTCTCTGCTCAGCGGGGAGCCTGCTTCCCTTCCTCTCTCTCTGCCTGCCTCTCTGCCTATTTGTGATCTCTGTCTGTCAAATAAATAAATAAAATCTTAAAAAAAAAAAAACAGGTTTAATTGTAGGAAAACAATTCCATTGCCAGAAAGCTGCAGAGCTCACCTTGGTGAAGTGATTTTTTGGTAATCGTCTGTTAACTGGATTTATGAACCAGAATGTTATTTTAGAATGCTAAAGGATATATGAAGTAATTTCATAAGGGAGTTTACCAGTCATGCATAGTGTGTCTCTGATTTTATTTTCTCCTGAAACTCCCCTAATGGCAGAGAGCGCCTCCACCTGGTTAAAGGAAGGCACCTGTCCTGGGATATAGGTCAGAGCATCTCTGTAAATCTGACACTTCTTGAAACTCTTAGGTTGTACCTTAAACATTTATTTATTTTTTTTTAAATGTTCTTTTTTTAAAATTTATTTATTTGTCAGAGAGAGAGGGAGAGAGAACGAGCAAGCACAGGCAGAGGCAGAGGGAGAAGCAGGCTCCCTGCCGAGCAAGGAGCCGGATGTGGGACTCGATCCCAGGACGCTGGGATCATGACCTGAGCCGAAGGCAGCTGCTTAACCAACTGAGCCACCCAGGCGTCCCTACCTTAAACATTTATTGTTTAAAAATCATTATACTTTCTTTCTCTCTTCTGTCCTCTGTACCTGCCCTCCCCAATCTTCACAAGTGAATTAAAGACCCAGGCACATAGGTTATCTTTGAGGAACACCAGGTGGCCTTCATCTCATTTTACTGTGGGGGTGACTGGTCCATGTTTCCAGACATTTGTGGACAGACCTACTTGGCTGAGAAGTGCTGAAAAATCCCATCCTGGTGTAATCTTAAAGGAGAGTTCTTATGAAGAGAAGATACTTGAAGGCTTTCAAAGACCTCGAAGAAATATCAGAAAAGATTTTGAGAAAAAGAATATCCCTTTATACCTTGATAATGAACAGCTCGAAAGTGAAAGGGCTTTGAGTGGACCACTTTTATCCGCACATACTCCATGACATTTACCCCTTGTGGTTTTGATGATTGCCAGTGACCTTCAAAGCCTTTGATAAATCATTTGTTATTTTAAAAAGGTATTTCTTGCAGTGTTTAGAACAAGCCACTTGGGTAGTGAGTGGGTCCAGCTGACCTCCTAGCTCAGTGCATCCTGGGGGTTTTTTACCATTCTGGGTTGTGACTTGGGAGTTACAAGAGTCTTCATTACTTTATAGAAGATAATCCCCCAAAGAAATTCAACTATTGGAACTAGTGATACAAATGAAAAGATGAGGAAGTTAAAGTTCTTAGTGAGGAAGTAGAAGTCCTGGATAAACTCAAGAGTAGAATGTGAAGTTTGGTGTCTTGGATTCACCATGCCCTAGGTGTAGAAGGAAAGGAAAGCAGTTCCTAATACTGGAGGAGTGCTGGGCGACTGCAAATATTGCTGATGATGGAGGGAAAGTTGAAAAGACTTTTTAACTTGTGAGGCTCCTGGGTGGCTCACTCAGTAGAGCATCGGAGCCTTGGTTTTGGCTCAGGTCATGATCTTGTGGTTGTGGGATTAAGCCCTGCACTGGGGTTCTGTGCTCATGTGTAGTCTGCTTCAGGTGCTTCCTCCCTCTGGCCCTCCCCACTCATGTGCACACTCTTTCTCTCAAATGAATATCTTAAAAAAAAAAAAGAAAAAGGAAAGACTTGTGGTATGAAGTCTGTGCATGGATATGTGTGTGTGTGTGGTTTTTTTTTTTTTTTTTTTTAAGATTTTGTTTATTAGAGAAAGAGCAAGAACAATAGGGGAGAGGGAAATGTAGGAGAGGGAGAAGCAGACTCCCCACTGAGCAGGCAGCCCAGTGTGGGGCTGGATCCCAGGACTCTGAGATCATGACCTGAGCTGAAGGCAGACACTTATCCCACTGAGCCACCCAGGCGTCCCTATGTGTGTGATTTGTAATTTGGTAATTCTTTTATCAAAATGGAAAGTTAGGAGGTGGAGGAAGCACTATTGGTAAATTTGAGGGCTTTCTTGTAATAGCGTTGCAAAATAATTGGGAAGAAATCTGCTCTACAGTTAATGTGAGGATGGAAAGGGTGAAGAGAAGTTCTAGAATTTTCTAACTTCTGGAATTTTGTAACTCTGGATGAGGAGGTACATGTCAGCAGATGATTACTGTGCTAGGAGATAATTGCAGAAATAGAGTCTTGTAAGGGGTACAACTATAAAAAAAAAAAAAAAAAGTCTGGCCAAATTGGAGAGCTGTATCAAGGAAGGCTTCCCAAAGGAGTTGACACCTGGGTTGGGTTTCAGAGCAGAAATAGGAAGTCACGAGACAAAGAATTTGGGGCTTGAGGTGGAGAAGCAGAAGGGCCACTTTAGGGCAGATGGAGCCACAGATGTGCGTGGAAGAATGGTCAGTTCTTGAAGACGAAAGCTTTGAAATGCTGCAGAGCGAGCTGTCTACCAGGCAGCCCCGATGATTTCTGTGAAGGCATCCATTCCAGAAAAGGCTTTTATTTAATTCATGACAAAAGGAGCCCTGTGCTTTTATCCAGCCCAGGAAATTATTCATCTATATTCCACATTCTGTTTTGAGAGAAAGAGTAGTGATCTTCCAAAGATTTATTTATTTCACTTAAGCATCTTATTTTGAGGTACTTTTAGACCTGCAGAGGAGTTGCACAAATAGCACAGGGGGTTCCTGCATCTTCTTCTCCCATGGGGATTTAGTTTTAAAAAAAGTAGTCAAGCCTTCCAAGACCTGTGACCAGTGAGTTAGCTGGGTTTCTGTGGCTCCTTCGTTCTCATACTGTTTGGTGACTGAAGTGGGTCCTGACGCTGTCACGGTCTTCTCCGCTGCCTCTTGATTTTGCATAGTTATTTTTTCCCTCATAGGAAAAAGTATTTTGAACTCTGTAGGTTATTGTTAAAAGTAAAAAACAGACAGGAGCTCACTGTCCTCTGATTCAACTTCTTGCATTTTGTTTCCTTCTAGTCTTTTTTCCTGTTTACTTTTTAAATGTGGCTGAGATCACACTGTAAATGCACTTTTTTCCTTCTGTTTTTTCCACGTAACATTATAGTATAAGTGGTTTTCCAGATCATCAAATACTTCATAAATATTTACAGTGGCTGTGTAATATTGCATTGCATGGATTCTTGGGCAGTTGGGTTGTTCCATTATTTTTGCCATTGTAAATAATAATGTGATTAATGTTTTCGCAAAGAGCTTTTTCTGTATTTCAGAAAATTGCCTTAGGCTAGATTCCCAGAAGGACCCAAGGGTATGAAGATTTTTTTAATAAACCTTTTATTTTAAAATAGTTTTAGATTTAGTATGAACATTTTTAAGGTACGTCATCAGATATTTTCTGGAAAGTTTATACCAGTTTATCCTTGCCACCAGCTGTAGATAATACACCCCTCAGCACTGGGTGCTCTTAAGAAAATTGTTGCATACTTAATAGGTTACAAAAATGGCTTCATTGTTCCGTAATATCTTTTTGGGGGCGGGGTAGGAAGAGTTATCACCAACATAGATTTTATTTTTGTCTTTTTTTTTTTTTTTTTTTTTTTGCTGTCTGCGTCCTCCCTGTTTTTGTCTCTTTATAGGATTTATAGGCCACACTTGTAGGTTTATTTTATGTTTACTTAACTATTTACTTAAGCATCCTTTTATACTTAACTTTAGTGTATTAGAAATGGTGCCTTAACATATTTTTTTCCCCACAGTGAAGGGTTTTTTGGTGTGTGTATGGTAAACATGAAATTTACCTTTTTTCAAATGTACAGTTCAGTAACAGAGAGTGTACATTCACAGTGGTGTGCCTGTGTCCTCATTCCTGGCTTGGCATGCATTCGAGGTGGTCCTCTGTACCCCAGGTGGGAGTAGTACTGGAGCGCGTTCTTCTGAGTGCTTTCTTCCCCTTCTCATTCTTTCCTTTCCACAGGAAGGATGTAGATCCTGATTTATTCATGAGGGTTGCATTGGGAAGAGCCCAATACTACTGGCCCGTGTCTCCCAGGTGTGAGGTCTCTGTGTCAGAACACTTCCTGGCTCTGTCCTTGGACTTCTCTCCCCTCCTTATCTTCAAAAGAAGCTGTCACCTGCCGTGTCCTGCCTTCCTATTGTTGCTAGGGCTGACTGGGCAGTTCAGGATGGGAAGGAGGAGGCATTGCAGCTTGGCCAGTCGTGAAGAGGACATTGGACTTTGATCTGCACTTGGTTACTTGTGACTGTGTAGCAGCTGGCTAGAACCTGGAAGGGAGAAAGGAAGTGATTATGCTCCTTCAAAACCCAACAGTCTGAAACGGCCTGCCATTTTTTGCCAAAATGAAATAAATGTTATTTTAACTGGTATGTAAAATGCCGGTACTGTCTGGGAATAATTGAGGATGAAAGTGGCATGGGTTTTTACAAACTTGCCCTTCAACAGTTGTAGGTAGTAAGAGCAGCTGATGTGAAACCTTTTATGTCTGAGCTGTAGCATTGATTGGGGTTTTAGATTGGCAGCATGCATTTATCGTGCTCTGTCAGCTTCATACTCATTCACTCCCTGATTTCATGCTCTGCAAGGTAACGCCAGCTCACTCATCATCCTCACAGCCCTAGAACTCTGTGTCTTCCTTTAAGGGGTAGAGGAGCTGCTGCTGGGAGAGAGGGCTCTGGTGGCCATGCTCAGGGCCTTCACTTCACCAATAATAGCTGGTCGACTTTGGGCAGGATACTCTCTCTGAGCTTCGTTTTCCTTCTCTGAAAATGAGGTTGGACTTGCTGTTCTCTGGGGTTTGTGTTTCTCTCTTAAGATTCAGTGTTTCTCTTTTAGGATTTCTTGATAGAATGCCTTGTGTTAATGTGCTCAGTATCTCTTGCGTTTAATTGACGAGGCATGCAGATATAAATATTCATCCTCCTGGGAGAAGTACCTGGGAAAACGCAGCAGATGGAATTGTGAAGAGAGAGCCTATTTGGGGCTCTATTACTCACTTATGTTAGACAGTTTCTTGCACAATAACTATTCTTACCATTTGCTTTTTCGGCTGTGTAATTAAAGCCTTCCACTGTACTCTAAATAAATAAGCATGTAACTTACATGTATTTGAGCTCCTAGTGGGATATGCTTGTTGCCCAGCCAGCAGATGCAAAATTTTTAATGCCTAGGCTATGTACTATCCTCTTTAGAAAACAGCATGTGATAGTAAACCTGGCATCTGAGAGAACCGTCAGTCTCCTCTTGCCTGTTGGATCCTTGTTTCTCACTTTCCCTTTCCTCTTTACCCAGGCAGTGTGGAGCAAAGTCGGAGGTACCAATCTAACAAGTTTTAAAAAACTTCTTATTTTTTATTTTTACTTTTTTATTAACATGTACTATATTATTTGTTTCAGGGGTACAGGTCTGTGATTCATCAGTCCTAATGCAATTCACAGCACTCACCATAGCACATGCCCTCCCCAGTGTCCCATCAGCCAGCCGCCCCATCCTTCCTATCCCCCTCCCCTCCAGCAACCCTCAGTTTGTTTCCTGAGATTAAGAATCTCTTATGGTTTATCTCCCTTCTCTGGTTTGTCTTGTTTCTTTTTTCCCCTCCCTTCCCTTATGATCCTCTGCCTTGTTTCTCAAATTCCTCATATCGGTGAGATCATATGATTGTCTTTCTCTGATTGAGTTTTTTGCTTAGTATAATACCCTCTAGTTCTATCCACATTGTTGCAGATGGCAAGATTTCATTTTTTTTTTTTTGATGGCTATATTTAAAAAACTTTTTATTTGGAAATAATTTCAAGCTGACAGAGATTGCAAGGAATGAGTAGTACCGAGAACACTCTCATGCCCTTGACCCAGACTCCACTATTGCTACCATTTTGCCCTGTTTGCCCTATTACTTATGTCTTTTCTATGTATGTATATATGCATGCATATGTATGTATATATGCATGCATATATATATGCACATGTAGTGGTTTTTTTCCTGAACTGTTGGAGAGGAAGTCACCTCTGTCCTGGCCATTGACCCCGTGTAGTGTATTTTCTCACAGGGATGTTCTCTTACAAAGCCACAGTGCAGTTATTAACATTGGTTAATGTAACATTGATTCAGGACTTTGATCTGAGTCCATATCCAGTGTTGTCCTTTGGCCCATTTCTGTCCTTCATAGCATGTTTTCCCCTTAAGCGCAGGATCTAGCCTTAGAATGTAGCATTTACTTGTCATGATGCTATAATCTTCTTTAGATTTGTTCTAAATTTTTGAAACCGGTGCTCCTGTCCAGCAGTAGCTAATTGGTTCTTCTTGTTTATGTATTGTCCCATATAGTGCATGGATAGGTTTTCCCAGCATCAAACATGCTATCCTCCATGTACAAGATGTTTCCTCTAATTAGTCCCTTGTGGGAGGGGGCAGAAAAAGTTGCTTCAGTTTTATCACCACCACAGGGGGACCAGTTGGACCTTCTGGCCCAGATGCCTGGCAGTTATCCTGTTTCTACCTCCTAGTCCCCAGAAACAGACCCCTTTTGTTCATGGAAGAGTCTGACCCAAACCCAAGAAATACTTGGAGGTATTTTTTTGCCATTGGTCAGCTTGATGCAGAAAAGTGCCTTTTAATGGTTAGAAATCTGTTCATATGTGGCTAAAGTCCGTGTTTTAGTCAAATATTGATCTGATCATCATGCATCAGTATCTGTGTGATGATACTGTACAAAGTTATATCCGTGGTTACTCCCAAAGGGCACATATTTTCAGGGTTACGCTGTAGGCAAGACAGTACGCAGCCCTTGTGAGGCAAATGCATAACTTCAGTAGTTAGTTCCAGACATCCGTTCACAGACTCATGGTAAGTGCATCGCCCCAGACTTGCTTTCCCGGAACATGGAGTGTCTCCCTTTCTTTCCTGCAGTAGAAAACATTTTTTCCCTGTAACTCCTGTACATAATTTTTGGAGTTAATTACTTCCCTGCACATCTGGAGCCCTAGATGACCCCTCTGTTTAGCCTTGCCTCTACTTCTCTATCACAGACTGACTAAGGGACACCTGGACAATGGGTGTGGCTTGACAGAGCCTTGTGTGAGCAAGGCACTCCGCTCACCGGGTTTCAGGGCCTGCCCTTCTGAGCGCTGGACTTCCAAGGTCTAACAGGTTTCGACACAGTTTGTTTTTAGAGGGGTTAAGTGAGATTTCTACTTAATCACGATGTGTGGTTTCTTTCTTTCTTTCTTTTTTTTTTTTTAAAGGTTAGTATCTGCCCTTTCAGACACACACAGCAGAGACAGGAAAGTGGGAAAAGACTGGTGAACGTTGCCCTCCTGGCTGGGGCTTCCTCTCCAGGCTTTCCTGTCTTCTTAGCATTCTGAGCCGGGTGACATCAGAGGGGCCAGATAGATGTCACACTGATTCCCATCATGCCTTCTTTTAAGCTTTGTATTTATTTCATCTCATGTTTGTAGGCAGGCCTCAGGGCCGGAGGGACTTCTTTGCTCATCTGTTTTCTTTGCCGTGAGAAAGAGTGGAGAGTTTGAACACCCACGATAATCCTGTTAGGTTCCCGGAAGTTTATATGAGATTGAATGTCTCTGCCGATGGCATCTGTCGTGACACATCAGGCATGCTTCCCGCACTTCGCAGCCTTGCTCAGCGGCTAGTACAGAATCGCTTTTCTCAGATACCTTCTTTATACACAGGCAGATGGAGTAGTAACATTGTTCTGGATATGCTGCGGGAATGTTGAATGGGGCTCTGGGATGCTAATCCTCATTTTTTTAGGTTTGGTGTCAGGGAGGCCGTGAACCTAAATATAGGAGGCTCATCTGATTCACCTCTAGGATATGTGAGATGTGGCTCCTGGAAAAGGTGCCAAAAAGTTTGATAAAAGCTTCTTTGAAAAAGAGTCATTTTTTTCCCCCAGCATCGATTTTGTAAAAAGGTTATGCTTTGTTACTTTTTACCTCTTTAAAGTAGGCTCCATGCCCAGCATAGAGCCCAGCAATGTGAGGCTTGAACACAGGACTCTGAGATCAAGACCTGAGCTGAAATCAAGAGTCAGATGCTTAACTGACTGAGCCCCCCAGGCATCCCAAAGGTTATGCTTTAGAGGGGGTGTTATAGAGGCAATTCGATAAAACACAACAAATTTAAGCCAGGGTTTGAGAAACCTGTCACATAGGTGCCTTAAGGGACCATTTATCCATGTTCAGTCTCTGTTTTTTAAGATAAATTGTTAGCAGTCTCTCTTTTTTTTTTTAAATGTTTATTGAGTGCTTGTGAGCAAAGGTCCCTGTGTCAGAGGCCCTAAAGGGGGAAATTTAAATAGTCACATGTATCTTAAATCTGGAGGGATCATCAGTATTCCTGAGAAACTAAAAGTGATACTGTCTTCTTGTTCCTTTTTCTCTCCTGAATTCAGACTAAAATGTCTGAGCAGCAGTCCATGCTGAATGTGGTAGAAAGTGCAGATGTGTTAGGCAGAGTCTCTTTCCAGGCACTTCATGTTCTGGTTAAGGAGAGAGGCCCAGTACTGAAGTGTTAACTTACAGATGGGGCTTTTGGCCCTTTCTTTATTCCTGGCACTGTGTTCACTGTGTGCTTTATACAGTTTACTTAATCCCTAGAACGATCCCATGTGTTGGGTTCTCTTATCCCCAGTTGGGCACAAAAGGAAAAAAAGGAAAAAAACCCTGACAGATTAAATAACTAGGCCGAGGTTGAGGTGCATTTGGAAAACCAAAACTGAGGAGCCCAAGCCCAGAGCCTGTGCTATTCCATCACGGCATGCGGAACTGACCAGAGAACAGGCAAAACTACAGTACTGGTTACATGACAGAGACTCAGGGTACAAAGAAGGAAGCCGTGCTATAAACTTCTGTTCTGTGAAAAATTTCATGGTGGTAGAACTGTGAATTGCAGACCCAGCAGCAAATGCAGGATGGGAATCGACATTTGCTTAGGAGACCACGAGTGTTCAGACCGGAGTGATGGCTGCTTGTGGTGAGTGATGGTGAATCAGGCATGCTTTCCTTCTCCATTCATCCTAGTAAACTTCTCTGCATTGTTTAAAACACAAGATACGTTATCTCCTCTGCAAAGCTCTCCTTCTGTCCCTCAGACAGAGTTAATTCCCTTTGGGCTTGTGAACCTAGCCATACCTCTGTCACTACTGTAAACCATTGTATTCTCCTTTTTTGTATAGGCTCTCCCCATCTCTCCCCAGGCTTCCTCCAGTTCCTTGAAGTCAGGGACGGTCTTACCTTTATATCTCTAGGGCTTAACGCAGAGTCAGTTAGTGAGCATTGAGCTGATTTGTCAAATGAAATGGCTGTCCAGATTCAAAGGCTCTTTCAAGCTAGATTTACAATAACTGGGGACAAAGAATCAGTGTTGAGAAGAATTTATCTGGTGTGAAGCACAAATTGGATTGGAATTGGGGAAGCTGACATCAAGGCGACCAAGCTAAGAGAAATTACAGTAACCTTGACAGGAGGGGATTAGGGCCTGGGAGAAGTTGTGGTGAGGTGCAAATCTCTAAAAGACAGTGGAAAGCAGGAACCAGCCAGCCTGATGACCTTAGTTGCGGGCATAGATGATATAAGGAAGAGTCAAAAAAGATTTCGGATTACATGATCCTTCCCCTTTCAGGTTTTCCTTGTAATTTATTAGGCGATTACCGGTGTTGGTTGACTTCGTTGCTCCTTAATAAATGAGTCTAGTAGATCCGTCTCTGAGCTGCTGAACCGTGAGCAGTGGTATAAAAGGAGCCCATGCAGTCAGAGCAGGCATAGCTGAAAGCTCCTTCACTTCCCAGATTTTAACTCTTTCTGGATCAAAAAACTTTGGTTTATTTTAGATATTCACATAGCTCTCTGAGAGTATCTTCTGACCCAGGTTTATTTTCGATTCCTGCCCCAGGGTTTTAATTTGCTGCTGCGGTAAGCCAGGGAACTCTTGGGGAAGCACACACAGGTTTTCGGGATTGTAATCCTTTGTGTTTCGCCCTCAACAGCTCTGAAAACAAATAGTTTTCAGAGGCCTCCCACTCACATGTGACCTGCAGGCCCCCAGTTGCTCTCAGTAGTTGTGTTAGTAGAAGAAAAAAAACACCTAAATTCGGCATCTGAAAATACCAGCCTGAACACTGAAAATAAGTATATTAGTTTTTTATTTTTATTTATTTTTAAAGATATTTATTTATTTGACAGAGATCACAAATAGGCAGAGAGACAGGCAGAGAGAGAGAGGAGGAAGAAGGCTCCCCGCTGAGCAGAGAGCCCAATGTGGGGCTCGATCCCAGGACCCTGAGATCATGACCTGAGCCCAAGGCAGAGGCTTTAACCCACTGAGCCACCCAGGCGCCCGGACATTCGTTTTTTAAATGGTGCGTGTGTATTTACAGAGAAGTAATGTAAAGATCATGCTTGTGTGCCTAACACTCAGATCAAGGAGACAGAATAGTACTAGCATCTCGGAATCCCTCTTCCTCAAAGGTGACCGCTATTGTGATTATAACACAATAATATATAATATATAATGAATATAATGAAGGATGTGTTTTGGCTTTTTCCTCAACGTTGTGTTTGTGGGGTTCGTCCATGTTGTTGCACATAGCAATATTTATCCATTCTTGTTGTCTTACAATGTTCTGGTGAATAAACTACTTATTTATCCATTCCACTGGTGATGGTCATTTGGGTTCTTTTGACTTTTTTGGATTTTATTAATAACAGTGCCGTGGACATTTGTGTACCTTGTTTTTGATGTATGTGTACAGATTTCTGCTGTGAGTTATCAAGGAGTAGAATTGCAGGATCATAAGGTATGCATGTGTCCAGCTGCCATTGGTTTTCTTTTTTAAAATTATTTATTCTAAATTCCAGTGTACTTAGCATATGGTGTTATATTGGTTTCAGGTTTACAATATAGTGATTCAAGACTTCATACATCAACCTATGCTCATGACAGGTGCACTCCTTAATCCCCGTCTCCTGTTTTACCCATCCCCTCATCTACCTCCCTTCTGGTAACCATGATTGTTCTCTGTAATTAAGGGTCTGTTTCTTGGTTTGTCTCTTTTTTTACCCTTTGCTCAATTTTATTTGTTTCTTAATTCCACATATGAGTGAAATCATATGGTATTTGTCTTTCTCTCACCAAGTTATGTCACTTAGCATTCTACTCTCTAGCTCTATCCATGTCGTTGCAAATGGCAAGATTCCATTCTTTTTTATGGCCGAATAATATTCCACTGTGTATATATACCACATCTTTTTTATCCATTCATCTACCGATGGATGCTTGGGCTGTTTCCAGATTTGGCTGTTGTAAATAATGCTGCTGTAAACATAGGGGTGCATGTATTCCTTTGAATCAGTGTTTTTATATGGGTTAATGCCCAGTAGTGTGATTACTGGAGATAGGGTAGCTCTATTTTTAACTTTTTGAGGAACCTCCAATACTGTTTTCCAAAGTGACTGCACCAGTTTGCATTCTGACCCAACAGTGAACGAGGGTTCCTTTTTCTCTACATCCTCACCAACACGTGTTGTTCTTGTGTTGTTGGTTTTAGCCATTCTGACAGGTGTGAGGTGATATCTCATTGTAGTTTTGATTTTCATTTCTCTGATGATGAGTGATGATGAGCATCTTTTCATGCGTCCTCTGGATGTTTTTGGAGAAATGACTGCTCATGTCTTCTGTCCATTTTTTTAATTGCATTGTTTGCTTTTTGGATGTCGAGTTGTATCAGTTCTTTATATGTTGTGGACACTAACCCTTTATCAGATATGTCATTTGCAAATATCTTCTGTTCAGCCAAATGGTTTTCTGAATTGGTTATCCTAGTGCACACTCCTTTACCAGCTGTACTCTATGCATGTTCCCGCTGTTCAACATCCTTACCAACACTTGTTATTGTCCTTTAAATTTAGCCATTTTGGTGAATGGGTAACACTGTTGTGTTTTTAATTTGCATTTTCCTGACAGCTGATGAGGTTGAGCACTTACATTCTGTATAGGCTTTTGAATACCTTTGTACGATGAACTATTTGCCTGTCCAAAAAAAAAAAGAGTCATTTGTTTTTCGTCTAAGTTCTCTGTTAGTTATTTATGTGGGAAATCTCTTTCCCTGCTTTGTGGGTTTCTTTTGAACTCTCTTCATTGTAACATTTGATGAATGTTCTGATTAATCTTTTCCTTTCCTTTATGTTTAGTGCATTTATGTGTCTTATTTAAGAAGTTTTTCCTTACCCCAACGTCATGAAGATGTTCTATATTATTTTCTAGAAGCTTTATTATTCTATCTCTCACATTTTATACCTCTAATCCAACTGGAATTTTTTTTTTTTAAGATTTTATTTATTTATTTGACAGAGAGAGAGATCACAAATAGAGAGGCAGGCAGAGAGAGAGGGGGAAGCAGGCTCCCAGCCGAGGAGAGAGCCCGATGTGGGGCTCGATCTCAGGCTCCTGAGATCATGACCTGAGCCGAAGGCAGAGGCTTCACCCACTGAGCCACCCAGGCGCCCCTGGAATTTTTTTCTCCTATCCCAAGCACAAGCTGGGAAGCATTGGGGTGTATTTGAACCCTGAATGTGCTTCATAAATTAGTACAGTGCTTGAATAGTCTTTGGGAATTGGAACCTTCTCTTCCTACCACATTATGGCACTTGGTTTTTGTTTTATGTTTTTGTCCCTTTATTGCTAGGAAGTGTAGTCTGCCGGAATATTGCCACTTCCTTACTTGCTTTTAATTCTTAAACCCACAGCAATCTGGATTTTGGCTTCGCCACCTGTTTGAAACATCTGGCAAAGGTTCCAGTAGCTTTCTTGCCAGTTGGGGTGACTTTTCCAATATCCTGTGGTCATTTGCAGGTCTTGAGCCTATCTTTTATGTTTTAACATCTCTGTTCTAATTGTATGATGTTGGCAAGGCTTCTTCAGCCTTCTTTTTGTCTCCTGTAAACTTATATAGTTTCATTTTTGAAATCCAGTTGGAAAAGCCTCACTAAATATGTTTGGACAAAGCCTGTAAAGCCTGAGGACATGAATCTCCAGTTTCAAAGTAGGCCTGACCACTTTTCTCTCTCTCTCTCTTTTTTTGTTTTTGTTTGTTTGTTTTGGTCTGTTTTCATTTGGTATTTAAGACCAAATACAAATGATACCAGCCATAACTGAATTAGATAGTTCCTCAGAGTTTACATAGCAGCTTTACAGGGGTCAGTGTGAGGTAGGTATTAGTACTTACTACAGTTTAGGGGTGATTGAAAATGCGAGCAGCCTGCTGTTTGTTCTTGTTGGGAAATACCTGGTAATACCACTGGGTTAGGTTTTAGAGTTTCTGTTTTCATGTGACCATCGTTTAGTGGAGGGCATCCAGTCTGATCCTTCTGGATGTTGAAATCTTTTCTGCTGGAATGCTTCTTGGGTTTGAGCTGGGGAGGGGTGGATGGGACTGGGAATGGAGTTAGAATTGCATTTTTTGGAGAGATTGTCCCGAACTTGCCCCAGTAGCATTTAATACATGGGTGGGAATTGGCGAGTTCACAAACTTCTGCCTCAAGAACCAGTACTAAATAGACCTTGATGGTTGAGTGCCTGAATGTGGTGAGATCAGGTGTTTACTAGGCTCGGCTCTGAAATGTTTCACTACAAGAAAAAGTTGTGGAGCAGGTGGGATTTGAAAATTCCTTGAGTTTTCAGGGACCCATTTTGGCTCCAGAAGACCAACTGACTTATTTTAACTAAATAATTGACTTAAGTTCAACAGATATCTCTTAATTTATGTTAATTTTAATTTTAATTTTTTGCCAGTAAGTTCCTTGTGAGATTTTCCTTTGATTCTTTCAGATCTTTCCAGAATTTTTTTTTAAAATAGCAAATCCTTTTTTCAAATGAAATGGGTATCCCAAGTCGATTTATGAAACAGACCAAGGCACTCTTACTTACAGCAGTTCATTTTAGGAATTTGAATTTTCAGCATTTACTGAGGAAAGCAGGGACAGTGAGGATGTTTTGATCAGCACAAAAACTTGAAACAGGTGAAAGAGATTTCAGGCTTCTTTTAGCCTGACACTTCAGTTATTTCACCATTTGAAAAAAATGTGTAGGGTTTTTTTTT
>PISX010013150.1:0-57898 GCA_004024625.1 Mellivora capensis | reverse complement strand
AGCCATCAGGGAGATTCAAATTAAAACCACATTGAGATACCACCTCACACCAGTTAGAATGGCCAAAATTAGCAAGACAGGAAACAACGTGTGTTGGAGAGGATGTGGAGAAAGGGGAACCCTCTTACACTGTTGGTGGGAATGCAAGTTGGTGCAGCCACTCTGGAGAACAGTGTGAAGATTCCTCAAGAAGTTAAAAATAGAGCTTCCCTATGACCCTGCAATTGTGCTACTGGGTATTTACCCCAAAGAT
This sequence comes from Mellivora capensis, assembly GCA_004024625.1. Lineage (NCBI taxonomy): Eukaryota > Metazoa > Chordata > Mammalia > Carnivora > Mustelidae > Mellivora > Mellivora capensis. The sequence goes on along the minus strand of PISX010013150.1, from coordinate 57,645 downwards.
ACAGATGTAGTGAAAAGAAGGGCCATCTGTACCCCAATGTTTATAGCAGCAATGGCCACGGTCGCCAAACTGTGGAAAGAACCAAGATGCCCTTCAACGGACGAATGGATAAGGAAGATGTGGTCCATATACACTATGGAGTATTATGCCTCCGTCAGAAAGGATGAATACCCAACTTTTGTAGCAACATGGACGGGACTGGAAGAGATGATGCTGAGTGAAATAAGTCAAGCAGAGAGAGTCAATTATGATATGGTTTCACTTATTTGTGGAGCATAACAAATAACATGGAGGACATGGGGAGATGGAGAGGAGAAGGGAGTTGAGGGAAATTGGAGGGGGAGATGAACCATGAGAGACTATGGACTCTGAAAAACAACCTGAGGGTTTTGAAGGGGCAGGGGGTAGGTTGGGGGAGCCAGGTCGTGGGTATTATGGAGGTACGCATTGCATGGAGCACTGGGTGTGGTGCAAAAACAATGAATTCTGTTACGCTGAAAAGAAATTAAAAATATATATATATATTTAAAAAATTCCTTTCCTCTCTTTAATTCTGTAGCAGAGTTGGCAAACCACAATTGGTCACCTGTTTTTATAAATAAAGTTTTACTGGAGCATAGCAATGCACATAGATTTATATATTACCTATGACTGATTTCACACTACAACAGCAGAGTAGACTAGTTGCAACAGAGATCATATGTGTCTGCAAAACCAAGAATATCTGCCCTGTGCCCCTCAGACAAGTTTGCTGACTCCTCTATATAAGTGAGTTGATTTTGGCAATTAATTTGGAATCTGAATGTATTAACTACTGATTGTATTAACTACACATTGTTATTCTAATTTTCCTTATTTTTTTCTTTTCTTCTTTTTAAGGATGATTTATTTGAGAGAGAGAGTGCGCTCAATGGGAGTGGCAGAGGGAGAGAGAGAATTTCAGACAGACTCCATGGTGAGCACAGAGTCCATTGTGGGGCTCGATCTCAGGATCTTGAGATCATGACCTGAGCTGAAACTAAGAGTCAGATGCTCAAACGACTGAGACACCCAGGCACCCTCTTCATTTTTTCTTAATTGCTTTATTTTGTCTATTCAACAAAGCTTTAATGTCCTCCAAGAGATACGTCACGCCATGTGCTTCTTTGACATCCATGTTCCTATATTGTTGGAAAAATCTAAAGCCGAAACTGACCTTAGCAGCCAGCTAGTCTAACTAGGATTTAAAGGCCTAGGGGTGTGAAGTGATTTTCAATGTCAGCTAAGAGTTGAGACAGGCATCAGACCTAGCTTTCACCTTCCTTGGGCCATAGAAGCCTCTCATTTGACTTTCTGGGACTTAAATGAAACATATTCTCATTTTGCTTCCACCAGGATGGTGTAAGTTGTCCCAGGATGAACATTAACAATCACTTATCCAATGACCCAAAGTGAACTGAGAAAGCTTGCCAGGTTTGAGGATTTTCTTAGAAAATAATTCAGCCTAAGAAAGTACAGGGCCAAGGTCAACAAAGTCTACAGGAAAGGGAAGAGGCAGGGACCAAATGTGCACCAGTCAGATCACCCTTTCAAGACCAAGGTACTTATTCTCCTGGTTGCCCAAATCATTGGCTACAGATCACTCCCAGCTGAATCTTTCTTTGGGACTTGCCCTCAGCTGAAAAGGACCACCTCACCCAAGGTTATGTCTCTTCCCTGGCAGAACCCGCATCCAGTGAGTTGCATGATGTGGGGGGACAAATCCTAGCCCCTTGCCTCAGCTGGGGATATCTCTGAAGGGCCTTCCCTGCAAGTGCAGGCAGTTTACCTTCCCGTTTTTCCCAGGCTGGCTTCTTTATCTCCCCTCACGCCAGGGGTGAGTCTTCAGCGCACTCCCCATACAGAGGCTACAGGCAAATCTTCCATGTCTGCTTCCAGAAAACCAGTTAACTATCACCTGACCCACTCTCAGACTCAGTCACTGTGGATTCATGCAAGTGAGGAGTAAATGTAATGAGAGAGTAGAAATAAACAAACAAACAAAAAATCACTTCCATCAAAGTCACTGTGGCATTGAATTTGCTTTGAGTTCAAGGAGGAACCAACCGAATTAAAAGCATTGGTGCCAAGCACTTGAGCCGTAACTGGAGACTCTGTGTGGCGTTACAGGCAACAGGGCTGTGCCAACAGCTTCCCAGTGGTGGCAAGATTCCCTTTGTGCTTGACCTCAGGGACTGGCTTAGTTAGGAGCTGGCAGTCTCGCTGACAGACATCACCTCAGCATGCAAAAAGCAGGGGAGAAGAGTCTCAGATATGGCGGCCAAGAGGGCTGCATTCAAATGCATGGAAAGCATCCCTTGAGGTGTCCTAAAAACAGTTGGCCAGGTGGGGGAGGAGGAAAAAACGGGTATAGTTCCTGCAGCATTAGATAGGGCTGAGCCAGAGAAATATGATTTGGGTAAGAGCATGATCTTATTTATACTCCTTCGATGGTGTGGCCTGGGGAGACATTGGCTAAGACTCATGGCTTCTTTCATTATACCCCGTTGCTCTATTAAATTCTATTCCCTGCACCTTCAGAGCAAATAATTCCACATAACACTGTCTGCTTTCTTTGATCCATGTGACTGGAAGGATGAATCGTCAGCTCCCCTCCCCCCAACTAACCCTGCTGTAGCCCAAGGCACAATCAATTTCAATATGCAGGGAAAATAGACCACACAGGATCTATGGCCTCCCAACAGGGACCTGACATATTAACTGTTGTAATGCCTCTAATTCAGTCTATTTACTTTGGGATAGGCCTGTCTCTCCTGCTCATCATTTTAACCCATACATCGGCTGTGTCATGACTGTTTAGAGCGATGGGGGTGATCCTCCGGGCAGAGTCATGAGAAGCCTGATGGGGGAACATCCACAGCGAGCCCACGTCGCTTCAGGGTAATGATGACTAATTCCATTCACGTCCCTCACCCCTGCCTCAAAATCTGCTCCTGCCTTTTAAACTGACGTCTGTCGGAGGGAACGAGACTCTGCAGTGTCACTGCTTGATGCATTGGCCCCATGGAGGACTCCTTCTTGCCAGGAAGGGAGACAAGAAAGAGGCGTGAAGAATAGCAGGGGAGGGGGAGGGGAGTCCTTTGGGAAGATGAAAAATGAGCAGGGAGAGAAGGAGAAACATCCTCAACCAAACGCCACTATTTTGATTTGAACACTTTTACAGCTTTTCTGACACAGAAGCAGACTATTGAGATGACCTCACCACATGTATGTCACAGTCCTAAAGAGGGCACAGTTGGTGTGTTTTTCAGAAAGGATCCCTGCGGAGAAGCGAGGAAGTGGGGGCTGGTGATTCCATACAGGCAACCCTGCCCTTTTAAGGGCTTACTTAGAACCTACAAGCAGATCTCGACCCTGGAGGCCCTCTTAATGAGCCACCGTGAAAGACTGGATCTCCACGGAACCTATCTCTAGATCATCAATGTTGAGGCAGTAGTGATGTAATTCATTTTCTTTATATAACAAATGAATGGGTGTGCTTGAGGTCAGGCTTGAAAATGGGAAAAATAACCCCACTGCTTCACTTGACTAGCCAAAGAAAGTGGGGAGGGAGAACCACATAAAAATAAAATTAAAAAACCAAACTTTTCTTCCCACCTTAAGTTCTGCTTTAATTATTCTTTTATTGGAGAGGATTTTTCTCCTTCTCCTTTTGTTTTTGTTTAAACTGTGAACATCTCGAAGTTCTAGAAGACAAGCAGATTGAAGCTCATGTTTGGCAGAATCTCCTGTCCTTGGACAGTATGGTAAAAGGCGATTCATTAATTTCATGAATCTAGAAATGTTTATGTCCTTCATCTGAAATGAATGGTCAATGTTAACTATCCTGGAATCAAAATTAAAAAAAAAAAAACAAATAAATAAAATGAAAGGTCAAACATTACAATTTTCTTATTACATGGACAAATCTCTGTGACTTAAAAAAAAAATCATTCCATTAATTTGGATGTAATGAACCCACAAAGGAAGCCATGTCTGAGAGAGCCGGTTAATGTTTAGATGATCCTGTCTTCGTCTCTCATGGTAGAATACGTTCTGGCTCAAAAGTGATTCCCAGCAAGCCCATAAAAAGCCTGAGGGAGTCTGGCCCAGTTCCCAGGCATTTTGGTTGGGTGATTCTCAGGAGGCCAGGGTGTTCCTGAGGCTAACCGAGGCAGCTCACTGCTGGCCGAGATGAGTTCAGAAATAGTGATCTGGAATTATGCCCTGTCAGTCCTGGAGAAAACCCAAAGCCATAGATCTGCTTTAGAATGAGTCTGATCTTCTGCCAGTAGGAACAGCTGAGGTCAAGGGGAGGTTTTCAAGGTCTTTTTTGTACTGAGAAGAGCTCCCTAGTTTCCTTAAGCCCCCACAGAGCATGGCCAGGAGCAAGAAGGTATGGATGAGTAACATTTCACCACAGCCTGACCTGCTTAGGCAGAGGGCTTGGTTCATTTCCTTTGGCTTGTGCCTCTGGCACACCCAGGACAACAAATACTGACAACATTTATTACCATTCACTGAAAAGCTTCTCTGCCAGGCACAGGATTCGCCTAATTACAAAACAAGGAAGGTAAAAATTATTGTCCCTTTGCTTGCTGGTCTTTCTTGTCTGGACTACAAACTCTTTTTGGATGAGGTATTCTCTTTTATATTGGTCTTTTCTTCTCTAATCAGAGAGTCTGGCAAGAGTAGGAACTCGGTAAAGATTTAATAAGCTCAAGAGGGTCACATAAGATACCCAAGTTCATACAACCAGCAAACAGCAGAGTCAAGATTCAAACCTAGATCATTTTGGGAAGTAGACACCTGCTTCTAATCCTATCCTGCCTTTGCCCTCTGTGGGGTGGAACAGACCAGTCTGACTTAGGTGCACACTTCTTGAAGAGGCCAAGACCTCAAGAAAGTGGAAAGAATCTGCTCCCAAAGAGAACAGCAATCCTGACATTATCAGTACTTCTGCTGTGCCCAGAAAGCAGCCAAAGAGTGTAATCCATCAAGATGTTGTAAGGCTGCTTCTTCCAACAAACACGGACATTGGAGCAGGAGGGAGGAGCTGTCTGCCAGCCAGGTCATTCTGCTTGTATTTCTGATTTTCTCTTGAGCACTAATAGGTGGATAATTTACTAAAAAACCCAGTTTATTAACCTATTTCTTGTGACTTTAATAAAATGACTGGATGTGGGTTTGAGTCAGGGCTATGAGCCTATAAGAATACTAATGACAGGGGCGCCTGGGTGGCTCAGTGGGTTGAGCCTCTGCCTTCGGCTCAGGTCATGATCTCAGGGTCCTGGGATCGAGCCCTGCATCAGGCTCTCTATTTGACGGGGAGCCTGCTCCCCGCCTCTCTCTGCCTGCCTCTCTGCCTACTTGTGATCTCTCTCTCTCTGTGTCAAATAAATAAATAAAATATTTTTTAAAAAAAGAATACTAATGACAATAGTATAGTTTTACTTGTCATAGTTTACAAAGAATTTCCACATACATTTTCTTATTTTGGTATCAAAACTATGTGGAGCAAGGCAGGGAGAGTATTATTATACATATCATATGGGTGAGAAAACCAAAATCCAGGGAGAGAGAGAGACTGCATGATCTGTCTGAAGTTACATGCTAATAAAAAGAGGATCAAAATTCAGAGTCTGACTCCAGGTTATTGTTCTTGTTAACTTCACCAGTGGTTCCCAACCCTGCTAGAGACTAGAATGATTTAGAGATTCTCATTCAGTAGGTCTGGGATCAGGCCTAGGCAACAGTATTTTTAAAAACAAACCCAGATACTTGTGCAGCCAGGGTTGAGAAGCAACCACACTCCATGATCCCATCTGCTAACCATCAGCACAGTGGGTCAGACATAAACTGGGACCTACCATTTTGTCACTCAAACAGAAAGTAGCATCTTGATCACAATCTAATATTTGCACAATTATTGATACAAGACAGTAGTTTCACAAGGGCAATTGTTTTTCAAGACATCTTACAGGTAGTTTGTCATTATTTAGTGTTTGTAAAACTGAAAATTTAATTATTGAATTTATGACTATTCTCTCCACTACTAACTGCATACAGAAAAATTTCCTAGGGATAGAAACCATGTCTAATTAACCTAAGGGTTATTTAGACTGACAAAAAAAAAAGGCAGAAAAGCAACTTAATGAGTCCAATTATTTCTTTCAAGCCCAGAAAGGGCATTAGCAATATGCTTCCCTTGGACACGAAGCAGATAGACCTCCTTCCCAGCCTACTTGCAGTCTCCTCCACCCCTCCTTGCCCCAGCCAACTGAGGCTTAGCTCAAGACAGAGTAAGGTGATAGCTACTATTGGTGGTAGTTGCTGTTTTTGATGATTCCCAAGAAGTAAAAAGAGGATGGACAGAATTAGAATCATTTAAAGCAGAGAAGAACCAAAATTAGTTAAGATCACTGGTATAGCACTGTTGACTGTATTAGTCAAGATAACTAGGCTATCCTACAGTAGCGACAACACAAAATTCTCCATGGTTTGATATTCCTGAGGCACGCTATGTGACCATGTGAAGGGACATAGGGAGGAGCTTTGCTCCAGTCTCCCTGTCACACAGAGGGCCACCTTCTTGGGATTAGCCATCTGGAACATATAGCCTTCTCAGTTGTCTTGTTAGGGGAAGAGAGAAAGGAATATTGGAAATTGTTCATGGGCTTTTCCCTTTTTTTGCTCTGTAATCGAGACACATATACTCACATTTTCCTGGCCCCACAAACTGATCACATTACCCTTTCCTACCTGCAAGCAGACTGGCAAATACAGAGTAAATGTGCAGAATATGGTTGGGTAATACTTTTTCTGCTGCAAGCTTCTAAAATGTCATATATCTACATATACAACTTTTCCCAATATTTTGACCTAGATTGGTTCTCTAAGATACCTAAAGTGAGTTTTTCTACCTTTTTCCAAGGAGGACCAAATTTCTCCTGAACCGTGGTTCCTGGCTAGCTCAGTCAGTAGAGCATACAACTCTTGGTCTTAGGGTAGTGAGTTCGAGCCCTACACTGGATGTAGAGATTACTTAAAAAAAAAAATCTTACGGCACCTGGGTGACTCAGTGGGTTAAGCCTCTGCCTTCAGCTCAGGTCATGATCTCAGGGTCCTGGGATTGAGTCCCACATCAGGCTCTCTCCTCAGCGGGAAGCCTGGCTCCCCACCTTCTGCCTGGTGCTTCCCTCTCTCTCTCTACCTGCCTCTCTGCCTACTTGTGATCTCTCTCTCTCTTTGTATCAAATAAATAAAATCTTTTTTAAAAAATCTTAAAAAAAATTCTCCTCAAATACTTATCCTCAGGATGGAAGTCAGAGAAGGGTTGTTGACAAACTACTGTTCATGCCTACAAAAAGCAGGATGAGTAATAAAAGACTTATCCTATTGGGGAAGGTGACTGTACAGCAGTCCTGGTGCCTTTCACGTCTATTTGTCCATGTGTTTATTCATTCATTCTTCATGGATTTTATCCTAGAATTTAAAAAGTAGAATAGGGTTGCATTATATGACTAATGCACAGTCATACCTAGATTTGGTAGCGTCTTGAGTGCCCTTCCAATTCCACTAAAGAAGTGGAGTTAGAAGATTAATTTAGATAAGCCAAGTTTTGCACAGTTGAAGAAAATCCATAGCAAAGAATAAACTAGACAATTTTGAAAAGAACATCACATTAGTTTCTCCACAAACTCAGCTATGTGCTGAGTTCTCAGAAAGCTTTCTGCTTAATGAGGTACCCCTAGGAGAAAATAAGAGATCTTTCACAGTGTCTCCTTTTGGCAGCATTGTTCCCAGTCCAAGGTTCTCTTCATAGGAGTAATCAGGCTATCAGATAGCAAGCAAGACAATTTGATAATTTTGAGATGGTTTTTGAAATACTCCACGATTACAATGAGCAAGCTTCAGGATAGCTCTTCTTCTGAAGCTATTTATAGTAGCTTTTTCCCTGATAATTGGGCCCTGGACCTTTGTTAAGGGTAGAGAATTCCATATGGAAGAAAAATAGAGTTGAAAAAAAATTTCAAGAGACGTTGATCAACTTTTAGAGTTTTGAAGGTATATTACAACTTTCTTTCTTTATCACAATTAAAGGTAGATAAAACCTGTATCTGTTGTAAACGAGCAAGATTTTATTTTTTTAAAGAGTCAAATGTACTAATGAATAGCGTTGCATTAGTGCCTTGGAGGAACCAAGTCTTTGATTTCTCTGATTAAAATACACTTTGGAAAAAAAATCTCACAAAGGAAAACAATTGTTTGATGAAAATTTTTAAATGAATTGATCCAGATCAACACCGCCATACACAAAACCTATGTAAACTATTCCATCATGACATTTTCTTTTTCATCAGAAATAGGATGATTTGCACATAAGAAATGTAAGAACCACCCAGTTCTTATTGATAAGTGTTTAGAACAGTGGTTCTCACCCCGGCTGCATTTAAAATCACTTAGAGAGCTTTGAGAGACTAGTGATGATTGAGCCCTGCCTAGACCACTTAAGTCAGAGGCCCTGCAAATGAGGTTCAGACGCTGAGTTCTGAGTGTTCCCTAAGGATTGAATCCATAATCTGGGTTGACAACCAGAGACATAGAAAGCTTCCTTATCTCCCCAGCTGGCAGCAATAATACATTCTCCAAACTTCCTGTTTTTATATTGTCTACCCTTTATAAAAAGTAGACGTGTCCATATCACTTCTCCCCCTTTAAAGAATAAGTTCTTGGGGGCACCTGGGTGGCTCAGTGGGTTAAAGCCTCTGCCTTCGGCTCAGGTCATGACGCCAGTGTTCTGGGATCGAGCCCCACATCGGGCTCTCTTCTCAGTGGAGAGCCTGCTTCTCCCTCTCTCTGCCTGCCTCTCTGCCTACTTGTGATCTCACTCTGTCAAATAAATAAATAAAATCTTTAAAAAAAAAAGAGTAAGTTCTTGGAGGGGGGATGCTATGTCCAATTCACCTTTGTGTTTCTGCAGTTTCTAGAAGGCTCTGGCAGGCACCATGATGAAAGAGTATGAAATGATTGAGTGGCATAGTGTCTGATTGGCTGAGTCAATCTACTCTCAGATTTTTAACGCTAAGGAGTCCCTTTCAATGGAGTAGCAAAGTGATGATCTATGAGGAAATAAAAAGTGAAAAATTAAGGTTGGTGATTTGGTGATTCTTGCTCAGGTAACATCTTAAATCTCATTGCAGGTAATTCTCTTGATGTGTTCTTAGAGGCAAAGACAAAAATGCTGCGATGATTTTCTTCAAAGACATTCTTGGACAGCATGTTCTGCTGTAACCTTACAGCTGTCTTAAAAACAATAATATTGATGGGTGGAAAGGAGCTACTTAGAAGCTAGACATTTTGGGGGTGCCTGGGTGGCTCAGTCAGTGAAGCAAGGTCTGCATTTGGCTCAAGTCATGATCCTGGGACCCTAGGATAGATTACTGAGCTCCCTCCTGCTAGGAAGCCTGCTTCTCCCTCTCCCTCTACCTGCCATTCCCCCTGCTTGTGCTCTCTTTCTCTGTCAAATAAATAAATAAAATCTTTAGAAAATTTTTTTTAAAAGCTAGATTTTTTTTTCCACTAGGAGCTATATTTTTTTAAAAAGCTTTCAATATACAGTTGTATTTTGCTATTGTAAACTAAATATTGTAAACTAAATAAATGAATCTATCAAAATTGACCAAAATGAAAATGTTTATTTCTCTGTTACCTTTCTTTTGGTTTACACATTCAACAATCCGCTCTTTGTTGTCATTATCATTTATCTTGTCTAGGCAACTAACTTGCAACACAGCTCACAACTGATAACTCTAGTCAAAGGAACCCTGTTACCTGGTGAACCAGCTCCTCAACTGAGGCAGTTTCATATTCCCCAGCAGGGGCAATTGCTCTTGTCTTCACAGTTATGGCTAGAGAGTTACCAATCCTTACTGCATTTTATTTTTTTTTAAAGATTTTTATTTATTTATCAGAGAGAGAGAGAGAGAGAGAGAAAGAGACCATGCACAAGTAGGGGGAGAGGCAGACAGAGAGGAAAGCAGGCTCCCCACTGAGCAAGGAGCCTGATGTGGGACTCCATCCCAGGACACGGGGATCATGACGTGAGCAGAAGGCCGCCGCTTAACCAACTGAGCCACCCAGGTGTCCCTTCTTACTGCATTTTAAACACCAGTAGTTTTGTAGTATAGTTGTTCATACAGTATGTCATCCCAGCACCATATTCAAGATTTTTGCCCTATATTTACAACTCCTGTGCTATTTATAACTTGTTTTAATATTTTTAAAAGAGTTCACTGTCAGTTAAATGGATTTCAAAAGAGAACCTTCAAATCACTCTCATAAACAGAAGAGGATTCCAATAGAAAATATATAAATCTTAATATACAACATTTGTTCATCCTGCATACCATCAATTAAATGAGAACCATCGGGCAATGGTAAACACCAGCCAAAGTCAAACTATGTTCCGTAATTATCAATTGCATCATCAATATACCATTTTGCCAAAATGCCTGAATTTAGAAACATCTCCAAAATTTAATGAATACTTTAATTAAACTTAGATGGGCAGAAGAAAACTGTAACCCTCTGGCTATTTCTAGTCTCCTGAGGAAGCAAGTAGTTAAACTTTAATAAATCACATGGAAAGGAGGACCACAGAACTCCCAACATGCTCCTTGGAGGCATTTTACTGATGACCAAGTGGAGCTCATAACATCCAGGCAAACAGATAAGAGAATACATTGCACCTTAGCAGTTATCACACTTTGTAATCAATGATTTATGTGCCTATTTTTCCTTTGCTCACTGGTTTACTAATAGCCCTCAGACCACTTCTCTAAGTTCTGTAAGAGCAGGGACCACATTCACTATTAGAGTCCCCAGGATGGGCGTGTAGTAATCACTAAATTAATGTTTGTTACAGAAATGACAAAATATTCTCTCTCACTTTTTAAAAAAATCTCCCCTTCCAAAGCCAATGTCCTCTTGACTCCCATTCTACTCTGATCTGAAACATACAGCTCAAAACTCCACTCGGCGTCCACATTTTCATATAGCTCTTCCAGCAACCCCCAAACCCACTCTGTCTCCTACTCCCAACCCCCACTGCATCTTCTTCCCCACATCAGGAGCTCACTGGCTAGTATTCTATGGCAGTTTACTTCTCTACTCAGGCAAGCATGGGTGGGCACCCGGGGACCCAGCTCCCAGACTTTCAGGAGGCTGTGTCATAACGATGATCGATGGTAACAACGATCAGAAAACATTTTGCTGCTCATATTATAATCCAGAGCAACAGAAAGCAAAGGACTGGCTTGGCTTTATGACGTCAAGGAATACAAATGGGAGAAGACTTGGCAAGTATCCTAAGTGACTTAGCAAAGAGCTTCCCTGCTGAAACAGTAAGTATCTTCAATGTTCCTTTCCCCACCCCCCTTCCATTCATTCTTGTTGTCATCGCTAGCACCACCCTGACAAAGAACCTAGGGAAACTAGGGCAAGGGAGAAGCACCAGGAGAGGGAGAGATGGAGAAAGAGAGGGAGAGATAGAGAAAGAGGAGAGAGAGGTGGGGAGGTGGGGAGGTGGAGGTAGGGAATGAGGAACACCCTGCTATCCAATACCCAGAAAAAATTTGTTTTTAATTCCCTGGCTCTCACAGATAGAGACTGCTGCTAGCATTTAAGATAAGATTAGTTGGTGTTGTGCTATCAGCACCTCCACATTTTCCCTGCAGGGATTCCTTCTGACAGGCTGAAGCTGGAGGCATGTCTCAGGATTAACGCGAGCTAATGATTATACACTAAAGCTTTGGAACTGTTGGACTAATAGGATTAAGCAATAGCAGATGCAGGTCCCGGTTCAGGTTAAAAATGCGCTTTTTACATTACAAAGTCAGACAGATCCCTTTGAACATGCAATGAATATGGATGTTTTCAATTATCACAGTCTTCCAGGGCTATACGATATGGTAAATTAATCCCTTTAGAACATCGGAAACAGGACAAAATAGCCTTCTTGAAGCTGAAATCCCTCGTTTTAGATTTTCTTTCATGGGGATAAGCAGCGGTGCACCTCACATAATTAATCTTATTACAAACAGAGAGAAAGGGGAAAATTTTTTTTAAATGTGTAAAAATTGTTCAAATATTTGAGAAACTCGGGGGAAAAAACCACTTTGAAAACAACATCTCTTAATTAATTTCCAAAGAGTCAAAAATACAAACATAAGGCATGACAAGCCAATGTCTGGATGTGTGTCGGGTTGGGTTTGTATTTCTCTATGCCTCAGGCTGTTAGTGCAACAAGGAGGAAGGGAAAAAAATTAAGGTCACTTAAAAAAATGAGCAAAATAATAACTGCCAGTAGAAAGCACTATTTCTAAGATATTTGAGTTGATCTGATCTTAACGCCCCAGGTCCTGGGAGGCAAGGGGAAGGAAAAGGGCATAGTGAGATATTTATATTTTGTTGCTGCACGAAAGGGTCTCTGCTTCCCCGTAGATAAAACCATCCCTCAGAACAGCTGACGAGTAAATCCCCATTATTGCAATTAAGTGGGGCTGGTTGTGGACATTAGTCTCAGGGTGAGCCTCAAGAGTTCTGTGTGTCTGACTGACTCTGACGGGAGGGTCGGGGGGGAAGAGAAACACAACTATTTATGGAGAGGACTTTCCAGAGAAAGCTGTTTGAGCTGCCAGCAGGAAATGGAAGTCGTTCTACAACAACTGGAATAAAGCAGGCTCGCGATCATGGGTTTAATTCTTGAAAATTCTAAAACCGAACATGTTTCTATTTGGCCTAGGAAAAACTGGTATTAACTGTGTTTAACCGGCCCTAGTCTCATACTGCCTGTCACCCCCCAACCCCACAATGTGGGCAAACTCATCATGTGGAACACCATTCTTTTAAACATTGCAAAATGAAAGGGAGAAAGAAAGAAGGCAGACCATACCAGGTTCCTCCACAGAGACCATTTGTGGTTTTTTATTATGCCTAATGTGACTTGTTTCTGGGAAACTACACGGATGCTTCCATCCGGGATTCAAATAAAATCTGAATGAAACTAACAGGACAACAGAAAGAAAACGGGATAGAACTTTGAAGCGAATGGTCTATAGGTCAATCAAAGACAGTCAGGTGTCAAACTTCTTCAGTTTCCCAGATGATCTCATAGAACAGGATATTCTTTGACCAGATTTTTTATGAAGAACAGAAGTCTAATGTGCCTGCTCTGTAAATACTGCTTGGACAGACTAAAATACCTAAAGATGTTAGGAAACTTTTATAAACATTCCTACTTTTCAAACTTTTGATTGAAAAAAGTCAATTCTTGGCAGAATGAAATGAAATTGCTATTTTAACTGGACTACTTGGTATCCTTTTTTTTTTTTTTCCTTTGCTTCTCTCTCAGTTTACAGCAAAATTCAGAAGATACAAGCTGATTTTCAGATACTTTACTGCTACCCCCAGTAAGAGGCATCAAGGAAGTTGTCACGTTAAATATGTATGTTTTCTCCTTTCTTGGAAGGAAACAGCAATTGATTACTTTTTCAAATGGACTTAATCTCCTATAATCATCATGCATATTTCAATGACATATACTGAGACAAGTGCCACTCAGTTGTCACGTGAGTGTGAATCCCCTGGGACTGTCGTTAAAATGGAACTGTAGTTGCAAAGTTCCGGGGCAGAACCATAGAGCTGCATTTTCAACTAGCTCCCAGGTCATACAAATGCTGAAGGCCCAGAGGGCCACACCTTGAAACAACAAGTCATTAAGACACCAAAGCCACTTAATGAATGATGTGTTAGAGTCAGACTTGTGGGAATCAAGCCTACCAACTCCATGCACTGCTTTCCTAACAAAACACAAAGTTATCGACATAGGAGTGAATTTGACAATCCAAATACCCCATTTCTTGACCTTTTCCCTAAATATTGAATCTTTCATGCTACCAGGCATAGCCTTAATTGGTTTAATTATTTGCCCTCCAAAACTAGTTTATGATAGATTATATCAGCAGCTTCTTAGCCATCATTTTAATGAATTGCAAGTCCATTACGATTTTTGCTCTTCTTCAACCACCTTAAAAACTGACACACTAATTCTATCATTTTCAAGTCAAGTTTATCGGAATGCTATCACGTCTAGAGGCATTTTATATATTATGTCAGTTTGATCTGCAATATGCACATTTAAAATTCCTATTAGCTGCTAGACTATTTTCAACAGTAAACAAACTCATTCTCATATTAATATTGAACGATGTTCCCTCCAAAATTTTAAATAAAATCTTATTTTTTCCCCAAATTCAATGCATTTAACAACACTTATTTGGTATTACGTAGCCCTGCATATAACCTTGGCGTGGAGAAGGAAGATGGTGGAGAAGAAAGCATTGATACAATGACTGCAAACCTTATCTTCACCCTCCAACAGTTCTTGTACTAGGAGGAGAAGCAGAAAGAAACACACATTTACAAATCACTGTCATCTATACCACAGTAAAGGTGAATCCAAAGTCTAACCAGAACAATAAGTAAGTAAACAACTGTTGAGGAGCACTGGAGAAAGTTATCGTAAAGAAAATAAAATATAAGAAAAGTTTTGAAGGACGAGAAGTCCAGGGAAGTGCAAGGAAAGGAAATTAAAAACACATTCCATTAACACAAAAAAGGAAACATTAAATGAAACAGCCTCACATAAGAAGATCAGGATGGCTTCAAAGCGTTTGGGGCTGCATATTTCAGCCCACCACAGAATCCTTGCTACAACAAAGGTTTTGAGTAAAGAAGGCTCAAAATAGACATGTTCTCTGCTTCATTTCCTCCGCTAAGCTCTCTAGGGAACAGTAGTAACACAGACTGTAGAATTAAGGTGGTATCTCCTGGCCCCTTTGGCTTCAGCACAAGCCTATGTTTACAGCACTCTTGCACGGGGGTTAACACTTAGAATTTCTAAGCCAGTTTGTGAACTTTTATGACCTCAAGAAAGACAGGCCTGCCAAAACATGGCATTCTGGGAACCACTGGGGCACAGGCTTCCCATTCTTACAACTTAAGTCCCCAGGATGGGTGCAAATCGAAAAGAATTGTAGTCTTCTCCTCCTGCCTTAAACTTTGGGCTGTGTGACAAATAACAGTAATGGTAATACAATCCGATACAACACTCAAGAGAGCTCCAAAGTGACTTAAAAAAACTCATTCATCAGCCACCAATCACATTGTCAGCATGATCTTCAGCAGTTTAAAGAGGTAAAAGGTAACAAGAGAAATGTATGGTGCCTTCAAAAAAAGTACATATTAGCTGTGAAGGTAAGACACGAATATATGAGAGAGGATCCATGATAACAGATTTGACCCTTATAATTTGGAAAGATTAGACATAACAAATTGACACTGCAGATGAAAGTCTTTGCATACTTAGCACTCACATCACACAAAGTGTAATATAAAATCAGAAACAAGTTATTACAGTTCTTGTGACAGGCATGCATTGGATCTAAAGACAACCACTGAACGGTGCAAAGAAAGGTTATGCCATCAAAAGGATTATTAGAGCTCTTCATGTGTAGTTAGGCACACAGAAGAAGATGCCTTGAAACCCTGCAGTTAAGAGTATGTCTGTCACAACTGCCTTAAACGCATGCAGTTTTTAAATAAAGTTGTATTGGGGCACCTGGGTGGCTCAGTCAGTTAAGCTCCTGACTGTTTCGGCTCAGGTTATGATCTCGCTGTTGTGGGATGGAGCCCTGAGTCAGGCTCTGTGCTCAGTGTGGAGTTTGCTTCAGATTCTTTCTCCTTCACCCTCTCACTCAGTCTCTCTCTCAAATAAATAAAATCCAAATAAATAAATAAATAAGGTTTTATTATTAACCCATGTGTCCTGTTCCATTTCTCTAATCGCCATTCCATTCTTCCCTTCCCTTTGTCGTCCACTGTGGCTGTTGTCTTTGAACTATGTGCCTTTTTCTGTGAGGCTGGAAATAACTGAATCCTCAGTGACTTAAACCCTCTGACCCCTGTCCTCCCTGGTGCCTCAATCCCTCCTTAAGTGGCTGGCAGACCCTTCTTTCCAATCAGAGATGTTCATTATATAAGCGATTAGGAAGCACAGTAGATGTGGCTAATTGTTCAAGGGCCAAGAAAGGGACAATTAAGTACATCTTATCTGAAGCTCTCATTGATTATTAGTAATGCGTTAAATGTTGCCCTGGTGCCTTGAACTAGTTAATGGTATTCAACTTGTAAGTAGAGTGACTTTGACTCTGGGGAGAAACTAATTCGATATTATTTTTCCACAGGGCTCAAAACCTTTTGCACAAAAGCCAGCCAAATGTTCCTAATTCTAGGCAACATGTTATTTTAGCCTTTGTGATGATGACTCAACGCTAAGCCTTGCTGCTATGTGAGACTCCAACAGAGATGACATTTTGCAATCCAAAGAGGCAACAAGTCCCTTGTCTGGGGGCAAACTGAGAAATAGTTCACTTTAAATGCTCCTCTAAACAGCTGTCAGGTCAGAATAACTGTAAGTCATTACCTATCCGAGCCATGTTGAACCAGTGACTTTTAAGTGGTGAAAATCTCTGTATCATGTTACTAATCTCACTGGCCAACGGTGGCTGTGTCAACAAGCAACATTCCCTCTTAGTAAGCGGGCAAAAATAATACACTGCCCATGATTTGGAAGTTGGAGGAGCAGTTAAGAGGTTGAAAAGTTCAGGAAGCGAGGAAGTCGAAAATACGCCTCCTCAGAGCTTTGCCTCAGAATGATTCACAACTGTCTTTAAATCACAATGTGCCACAAAAGAATTCACCCCAACTTCTGACCTGCTAATGTTTAGCCATGCAGACCTTCCCCCACAAAGACACACAAGCTGCTTTCCTCCAGTCATAATTAGCTGTAGAGGTTGGACCCAATTTCCTGACCAATTAGCAGCTCACTGGTCTAAAATTAAAGAAATAGGGAGCAGCTGGTAAGTCTCTTACTATGATTACTTATAAACCCTTCAAATCTAGACTCAAAGAGCTTCCCTATAGTTTGCTCAATTGATTAACTTCTACTGGTTTATCACTAAACCATTCATTTACTTTAACAATCCACTAAAGCCTTAGATAAAATGCATTTCATGTCTCTTCTTGGGCCTTTAATAATTAGCTGTGTCTACTATTTCTTTTAATCTCTCATTTAATGAGCACCTCCAATCTTTAATAATTTAAAAGGATATCAAGCCAAGTATCAATTAAAACTGTTCCAGGCAGCATAGCATAAACAATAAGTGTTAAGTTGGTAGAGGATAGCACACAGGGCCTCATTGCTTTCTACTTCAAGAGCACTTGAAAACTATGGGATTATTTCAAAACATTACACTTCACTGCTATTTATTTTAGTTGGCTTACAGGCAAAATTAAATATAAAAAAATGAGCATGAAGCATCTTGTGCAGATTCAAAGGAGAATCATGCATGGCAATATCCCGCTTAACTCTTTTTTCTGAATATATGACAACTTGCCACATTGCTGGCCAAGAACACTAGCTAAGTTTAGCTACAATTTAACTCCTTATTTTGACTGTTCCGATTCCTGACCCAACTCCGAACTCCTGATTGTTCCAAGTATCTAACCTCTGGCATTGTTTATACTACCTTGGAGGACAAGTCTTCCACACCTGTGAATGGGTTTTGCAAGAGATTGATATTGGACCATCAGTATTTCCTCATTCCTGGAAGATCCTTAGAAAAAAAGTTAGCTCAAGAGGGTGTCTGTCTTTTTTACAGACCTAGAAAGAACCCAGGGATCACCCACCAAACTAACCCCAGTCTTCTGAAGGAGGTTTGGTGAACTGTTTGCAGAAATAGGTGTAATATTCCCCTCCCTGTATCACGAACTTTACAATGTGGCTTGACAATGCCTCTCACGGTGAGGAGGAGCCTAGTTCCACGCTCTTGCATCTGGGCTGATCTTGTGATTTTCTTTGGCAACTTTCATGTGGCAAGAAGTATAGCTGTGCCAACTCTGAGCCCAGGCCTTCAGACACCTAATTTCTGTTCCTCTCTTGCAAATACCCAGCTGCCTTGTGAACAAGCCTGGGCTTTTCTGCTGAAGAATGGGAAACTGTGAAGTTAACTGTCCCAGCTAAAGGCCATCCTGGCAGCCAACCTTGGCTAACCCAGTAGCTGACACAGACATAACGAGAGAGCTGGCTCCAAGAGCTGAGGAACCACCCGGAGGAACCTGCCTAAACTGCTGACCCATAGATCTCAAGCTAAATTACTGGACATCCTTGTCTCAACAGTTTAAGTTTGGAGGTGGTCTGTTATCGAGCAAAAGCTGCTTGATATAATGTCCTGAATTCTACTACTTGGCCTGCTGGGAGTTTTCTGTATAACCTTAGGCCCCAAACCGTTCAGCACTAATAAAACCAAATAGATCTTCAAAACCAGACCCCAAATTTCCGAGTTACTTTCCACCTTGGGGGTCACTATGTCACCACCTTCAGCAATTTCTCAAGTACTTCCAGATGTGATCCTCATACATATTTCTATAAATCCCAAGATCACAATAATGATCTTGATTGTTATAGAATCGGAAGTCCTAACACTTCCCACACATGAAATTTCCTCCAGTAATTGCAAGTTTGTGTGCTAGGACACAACATTTTTGATTTAAAAAAAATCACCATTCTTATAAATCATATTAATACCCCATGCTTGTACATTTGAATATCTCAGTGACAGAGGATGCTTCTGGAGCTCTCAAACCAACAAATTTCCAGGCATTACTAGGCACACAGGCAGATTAAATCATCAATATTTCCATAAGCAATGGATTTGCAAGATTAGAGTAGGAGGAATTCTTACTCTTCTTCCCTGATTTCAAAGAATCACTACTGCAGAGTTCTGATACTTTCTGATGACTTCAGGAAATAAGGATGAACACACTCTGGGTACAGCCACACCAGTGATGTCATCTGGCTTTTGCTTGCTGTGGAGATAACAATACTGAGATGTCAGTATTGATGTCTGTATCTTACTACACTTAAGCACTGAGAGTCTTGAGCATGGGTCAACAAAAGACAACATGGAAGAGGACGTGGACTTGGGGCACCTGGGTGGCTCAGTGGGTTAAAGCCTCTGCCTTCGGCTTGGGTCATGATCCCAGGGTTCTGGGATTGAGACCAACATCGGGCTCTCTGCTCAGCGGGGAGTCGGCTTCCCCCTCTCTTTCTGCCTGCCTCTCTCCCTACTTGTGAGCTCTGTCAAATAAATAAATAAATCTTAAAAGAAAAAAAGAGAGAGAGAGAAAGAGGAGGAGGATGTGTACGTAAAAAAAAAAAAAAAAAAAAAAGAATGCCTGTTTCTTTGTTCCATCCAGTTCTATGAGTCCAACAGAAGAAAGACCCACTTCCCTTATCTCTGGATCAGCACAGGGGCAAGGATCCCTGCACACCCTAAATCTCCTCTGCCCGGATCTTTTCCCTCATCTGCATGTCATGCAATCAATCCAAAAAACTAATTCAGATAAAATATACCCTGGATTCATAATTCTTTACTATAAGCCATTTAGAATACAAATTTCCAAACCCATCAGGAGTTCCTAAATACTGTTTTGCTTAGAAGGCTAGTCACTAGAGAATCCAAAATACCAATTTCGTTGGAACACAGATACTAAAATTGCATAATCCAACCTTCTTTTGATTCCTTGTTGTATTTTCTAAGAAATAAATAGCAATTTTCTATTTGTTTAGGAAATTAGGAACTCTTAGGAGCTTATTTTTTTTCTAAAATAGAATTAGTACTCTCATTATTTCCACAGGTGTAAAAAAAAATAGCCCTTGTTAATCTCACAGTAAAGATAAGAACACAGAATGATGCATGTGGCCATGTGTAAATTAGATAAATGATAATGTAAATTTGTTTTGAAATTCTGACTCAAAATAACATTGCCTATTCAATAAACCAAGCAAAGGTAAGGAAAATGCCACATTTATTTTCTGACGACTAAACATAAGCCTCTATTTGCTTAGATCTCCTCAAAATTACATGTAGGTTATTTTTACAGCTTTGTATAAAAATGAGTGTACTTTCACATAGTAAAAACTGTAATAATAGTGAAACACGTTCATTGAACACTTAGCACATACTCAAACACTGTGCTATGCTCATTAAGCACATAATCTCATTTAGTTTTTACAACATCCCTGTGATATAACCATCATTATTTCTGTTTTCTGGACAAAATCAATAATCGTTAAAAAAAAAAAATCGTAAAAAAAAAAACAAACCCACACCAAAAAAAGAGCTTGCCAGGGTCACACAGTCACAGTCAGATCTTCCTACACCGTATGTGTTTTTTCTTTTCTTTTCTTTTTTAAGATTTTATTTATTTATTTGACAGAGAGAGAGATCACAAGTAGGCAGAGAGGCAGGCAGAGAGAGAGGGAGAAGCAGACTCCCTGCTGAGCAGAGAGCATGATGAGGGGCTCAATCCCAGGACCCTGAGATCATGACCTGAGATGAAGGCAGAGGCTTTAACCCACTGAGCCACCCAGGCACCCCCGTATGTGTTTTCTTAGTGGTGAGAATACTGAGCACACAAGTACATTACTGCTTTTTTTTTTTTAAAGATATTATTTATTTGAGAGAGAGTGAATGAGCATGAATGGGGAGAAGCAGAGTGAAAGGGAGAAACAGATTCCCTGCTGAGTAGGGTACCCTGACATGGGGCTCAACCTCAGGACCCTGAGGTCATGACCTGAGCAGAAGGCAGATACTTAACCGACTAAGCCACCCCAGCACCCCAACCACTTTAGTGTTTTTGAAACCAGGTAATTTACTATGGATGATTTTGTTTGCTTCCTATAATGTTGTTACATATTTTCTAAAAAGAGTAATTCCTAAAATCCAGCTTTCTCATATCAATGGAATAAGATAAACCAAATCATTTTCTTCTGTACAAAAACTCTTTGGCTATGTTGGCTTTGGTTAAAGTGCAACTTTTTATGATACCCCATCACAAGCCACCTGTTGGCCCCGGATAAGTGGGGCATGGATGGGTAAGTCATGTTTTTATTCTAAACTCAAGAAGTCTATCACAGATGTGTCTGAGAGTCAAGGGGACACCATCATATCTCACCTCTCAGATAGAAAATAATTATTTTCCTAAAATCTGGATTCCCGCCAGGTTGACTAGGGCATAAAGATTATTATAACAAAATGGTTGAACAACCTAGGACACAAAAACACAACATCAGGAAGTGTCCCCATTCCTCACCTCACATGGCCATCACACTACTATTAAGTTGCAGGATTTTACAGTTACAATTACCAACATATAGAAAAGGTTTTCCAGAAATACTTTTTTTTAAGAAGGATACTTTCATTTCAGATAATACTTACTAATAATTACAAAGGTAAACATGCATCATTATAATTAAGAGATAAGGGGCACCTGGGTGGCTTAGAGGGTTAAGCCTCTGACTTCGGCTCAGGTCATGATCTCAGGGTCCTGGGATCAAGCCCCACATTGGGCTCTCACTTGGCCAGGAGCCTGCTTTCCCCTCTCTCTCTCTGCCTGCCTGCTTGTGATCTCTCTCTCTGTCAAATAAATAAATAAAATCTTTTTTTTTTTAAAAAAGAGAGAGATAAGGCAGTCACCACCTTAACCAAGTGATAAAACTGGTGACATCAATAATGGGACAACATGAGGTCATATGTCCCTGTGAAGTAAAGTAAGGTAGCAAGAAGTATTCTGTGAAGTAGTGAGAAGTACATAGGGGACCCAAAGAGTGTTCTTACCAAAAACCTTTAAATGAATCTAAGTGAGGAGACAGATACAATCTGGGACATTCCACAATGCAACCTACCTGGACTCTTTTGAAAAGTTAATGCTACAAAAAACAAATAAATAAAAAGGGTGGGCTGAATGATGTTCCAGATTAAAATGGATGAAAGGCGAATAATAATTAAAGCAATAAGTAAAAATTGATTCACCACTGGATTAGAAATAAGTAGCTATAAATGATATTTTGAGTATAAATGATATTTCAGACAAACGGAAATTATTCAAGACTTCCAATTAGATGATATTGTTGAATTAATAACTTTTATATATGAAAATTGTATTGTGGCTAATAAATGTTCTTTTTTCTATCAGGCATATATTGAAATAAAGTAGGAGTGAAATGTTTTGTTTGTTGCCCACTTTCATATGGTTTGGAGGAAAAAAAGACTCAGATGCATATACAGGGATAAATGTATACATAAGCAAATATGGCTAAATATTAACAGTAGATGAATCCAGATAAAGAGAATGTAACTGTTGATTGAAGTAATTTTTTTCAACTTTTCTGTAGTTTCAAAAATTTTTATTATAAAAAGTTGGCAGGGGGGGAGAGTGAATATCCAAGATGCTAACTTGGGGAATTTCTCTTCTAAATACCCCACTATTTTTAAAACCCCAAGACACATAAAGAAAAAAATTGAAGGCCTTTATATGGCAATAAAATATTTGAAATTTTACAAAAGCCACTCATTTCTGAAAATGAAATGTTAGTATATATCTTCTGTTCACTCCTGATTTGTTTTCTCAAGGGAAAAAGAAGTTTCCATGTTCACATACATCAGGGGAATACAGAAAAGAAGCAATGGAAGACAGTCATGAAATAGCTCCAACTCTTCAATGTAATCTAAGTGTGTGTATCATCTCTGAAATATCACCTGACCTCTTCACTATCACCCCAGAGCACACTCAGCACACATTTCCGGATTATCTCCTTCTACTCTCGTGGGACCCATCTATTTACTTAATTGGTTTCTTTGAGGGGAGTGGTTGTAACTTATTTCATTCATTCATTCATCTGTTCATTCATTCACATAGCCATTCACTCAAAAATTATTCATTGGGAGAGGGAGGAGCAAGACGGCAGAGGAGTAGGAGACCTAAATTTCGGCAAGTTGTAGGAATTCAGCCAGATAGTTATCAAACCATTCAACACCAACAAACTCAACAGGAAATTGAAGAAAAGAATAGCAGCAATTCTAGGAACAATAAAATTATTCACTGAGTTCCTATCGTGTATCAGGCACTGTTCTATGCAGTGGGGGATATTGCAGCAAACCAAATAGACAAAACTCCCCTCATCTTAAGAGCTTTATATTTTAGTAAGCATAAAGACACAATAAACCAAAAAAGGGTGTGTGTGTGTATATATATATACACACAAAAAAGTGTCTATATATGTGTGTGTGTGTGTGTATATATATATATATATATATGAGTATATAGTCTATCTAAGAGTGATACGCACTATTGGAAAAATAATAGGAATGGAGATGGGGAGATATATGTTTAAATTGACCTAGAGAGGATTCACTAAGAAAGTGGTATTTCTGAAAGACTCAAATGAGTGAATTACTTGCATATCTGAGGAAAATCATAAAGGAAAGACCATGTGCACAGACCCTGAAGTGTGAGTATGCCTAGAGTACTCAAGGGACAGCAAGGAGGCTGGTTTGGCTACACTGGTGTAAATAAAGTAAGAATCAAGGGTTTCACACAGAGAAGTGACATGATCTATACCAGGGTCTTAAGAACACCACTCTGGTCAATGTGTCAAGAATAAACTTTGGGAATGGGAAGAAGCTGGGAATGTGACCATAATCCCAGTGAGCTCTCTTGGTGGTAATGACTAAAGTAGAAGAAGCGAACATGGTGAGAAGTGGTCAGACTATGGAATAAATATGAAATGTGAGCTGTCAGAGTTGCTGGTTCAGTGAATATGGAATGTGAAAAGAGGGGTCAAGAATGACTCCATGTTTTTGGTCTAAAATGGGCAGACTGTCATCCATCTATTGGGATAGAAGAGAATGTAGAAGGAACAGATTTTTGTGAATGACGATATCTCTCAATAGACATTAAACCTAAGTTGGGATATCGAAAAAGCAGTTAAATATACAAGTCTGAGGATTACAGGGAAGTTTTAACATGAAGACACAAGTTTGGGATTCATCAGTGTAGAGATGGTATTAAAGCTATGAGTTGGAGGAAATAAATAAGGGTGAGAGTTGATTGAGGAAAGAGATCCAAGCACTTCGCTCTGGGGGCAGCCCAATTCTAAGAGGTCAGGGAGAGAGGCTGATGAGATGGAAGAAAAATCAGCAGTGTTCAAGCTGAAAGCCTAGTGAAGAAAGTGCTTGACAGAGCAGGAAGTGATCACTTATGTCAAAGCTGTTGGTAAGACAAGTAAGTAAGGACTGAGAATTTACCTCTGTAGGCAGAGGTATCAAAACCACTGATGACCTCTACAAGAGCACTTTTACTGGATGATGGGGTAAAAGTCCATTTTAGTAGGATTAAGAAGCAACGGGAGAAGACAGCAAGAGCGGATACTTTTTGGATTTATTTTATGGTAAAATTAAGGCAATAAACATGGCTATAGTTGGGTGGTAAGAGTAAGAGGATTTTCAGGTTGCTGTCAATATGCAAGTCAAAAAAGAAAAACTGTTTCCTTATTTTAGGGAAATAGGCAGAAGAGATGATATTTGGCATAAAAGTAGAGGTGTGAGAACAGTTCATTTATAGTTAAGGGGAGAGCTGGTAAAAAGCCAGAGACACAGGAAGGTGGTAGAAGCTGGCTGAAGGTCTTCAACTTTGGGTCTAAATGATTCTGTTTCTGCTTTTGTTTCCAGTGGAATAGCTCTTCAGCTAAAAGAAAAGACTAGAAGCAGTAAACAGTTGAGGAGAAAGGAGATATGAAATATCCCCTAAAATAATGGAAGAGCGTGAGCAGGCAAGGGTAATGTCATAGGATTTCAGGGCAGAGCTGAAGACTCACTCAGGGACTTCCATTTAAAATGCCAGTGCGGGGGGTGGAGGGCACCTGGATGGCTCAGTGAGTTAGGCATCTGAATCTTGATTTCGGCTCAGGTCATGATCTCAGGGTCATGGGATCAAGCCCCACACTGTGCTCTGTGCTCAGCAGGGAGTCTGCTTAAGATTCTCTCCCTCTCCCTCTCCCTCTCCCCCAACTCGTTCATTCTCTCTTTCTCTCTCTCTCAAATAAATAAATCTTGGGGAAAAAAAGTTCAACTGGCCAGCATAGTTGTGTGATTGCCCTTCACCATGTTTAGCTGTGCTAGTATAAGCATAGTGTAGGCAGACAGCTGATTTTAAAAATGTAATCTTTTCCTATTGCTGCTATAACAAATCATCACTAACTTAGTGGCTTTAACAACACAAATCAATTCTCTTCCAGTTCTGAAGACCAGAAGTCTAAAGTCAGTTTCACTGGACAATAGTCAAGGTGTCAGCAGGACCACTCTCCCTTTGGAGCCTCTCCTGGAGAATCCATTTCCTGGCTATTTCCAGATTCTAGAGAGGCTTTCTTTGGCTTCTGGCCCCCTCCTCCATCTTTTAAACAAGCAGCCTAGTGCCTTCAAATCCCTTTCTGCTTCCATTATCATATAGTTCTCAACCTTCTGTGCCAAATCTTTTGCTGCCTCTGTCCTACAAGGATTAAAAACACTCACACTTGCATCCAGGGTTCATTTATACCATACAGAATGATCTCCCCATCTTGAGAGCTTTCAATGAATCTTGTCTATAAAGTCTCTTTTGTCATAGAAGATGACGCTCCCAGCTGGCTGGAGTCGGGACTTGGATATTTTGTGGGGAGCATTATCCAGCCTGTGGCAAGCAACAATGTGGTTTTGCCCAGCGTACATAATGAACAGGAGAGGGGCAAGGGAGGGGTCTTATGGTGGACCATTGAGTTCAACATGACAAGGAGAGAAATGAGAGCAAGAAGAGGTGAGGGATGGGAAAATGCAGGATAGGTTCCCCACAACTGCAGTATTTGGTAGCCGTGGACTGGTTGTGATGGAGAAGGAATTGGATGGTAGTGGTTAGAGAAGAAGATGGTTGAACCCAAGGTGATGGAGGGATGAGGCTGACACAGGACAGAAGTCGGCATCATCACAGGAGTCAAGGAGCCAGGGGCATTTAGGTGGAATAAAAAAATCAGCCAGACTTATGACAAAGATAGTATTGGGGAGGTTGACAGTGAGCCAGGAGCTAAAATTTGGGGAAGGAAATTTATTTCCTTAGATGTACAGATGTATCTATACATCTATGGCACATGGACTAGCGTGATGGATTCAATTCTCGCACATCCTTCTCACATCACAGGTAAGTTCTATTAAAACTGAAGTACTCCCACAGCTCATCAAATGTTAACACTTTCATACTGTTACCTTATCACATGGAGTTAAATAAATCTGCTGCAAGCTTTAGACTGGTTCCAAAATACGTTATACGGAATATCTCAAAGTGACCAGACAACATTTATAATGGACTCTAATCCAGAAACCTGGTACCTGAGGTATAGTCCAATGATGAGTCTCACTGGGGTCGCTCCAGAGCTTGCCAGATGTGCAGAATCCCAGGCCACAATCAAATACCTTGAGTGCAAATCTCCAAACTAACAAAGATGTCTGGCAACTCATTTGCAGATTAAACTTTGAAAAACATTAGTCTAGACACCAGAGCAGAGGAACATGTCAGGAGTGAAGATCCACAGTATTTTTGGCCACATCTGTAGGAGGAAGAGATGAGAATTGTCAGAATTTTTCCCTCCCACTGCAACCAACACAAGTGATATGATTTAAATAATTGTGGGAAGCTGAAGCATATGAGTTTAATATTTGCCTGAGGTCAAATTTCAATACTGAAACTAGAGCTCAGGTGCCAACTGGTTAAGTAGGTTTTTGGCTTTTTTTTTAATTTATTTTTTTTTATTTGAGAGAGAGAGAGAGAGAGAGAAGGGGCAGGAGCAGAGGGAGAGGAAGAAGCAGACTCCCTGCTGAGCGGGGAGCCCCATGCAGGGCTTGATCCCGGGATTCCTGGATCATGACCTGAGCCAAAGGCAGACGCTTAACTGATTGAGCCACCTAGGCATCCCCTGGTTAAGTAGTTTTAAAAGGAAAGACTGAACAGTCCTTCCATCAGTGCCTGGCCTTGTGGCTTCTTCTGAGCTTTCTGAGATCTGTTAACAGGAGGAGGCTGCCCTATCTCAGTGCACACACCCCTATCCGACAAATACGTGTACATACAAGTCATCCCGGAAATGACATGTTCTTTCCCATACAAACCAAGCATTTTCTAGTTATATAATTTATTCATCTCCAGATGGGATCTGCCATTTCTTTTTTTTTTTTTTAAGATTTTATTTATTTGATAGAGAGAGACACAGTAAAAGAGAGAACACAAGCAGGGGGAGTGGGAGAGGGAGAAGCAGGCTTCCAGCCCAGCAGGGAGCCTGATGTGGGACTCCATCCCAGGACCCTGGGATCATGACCTGAGCTGAAGGCAGACGCTAATGACTGAACCACCCAGGCGCCCCTGCCATTTATTTCTTATTATTGTGTAGTAGCAGAAGATTTAGTGGTCTTCAAACATGTATTCTAGAGGAATAAAATAGATAGGATACAAAGGGGAGAAAGAAGGTGGTATGTAACAAAGTTAGAATGTTTACCAAGGGACACCTGGGTGGCTCAGTTGGTTAAGCGGCTGCCTTCGGCTCAGGTCATGATCCCAGCGTCCTGGGATCGAGTCCCACATTGGGCTCCTTGCTCGGCAGGGAGCCTGCTTCTCTCTCTGCCTCTGCCTGCCACTCTGTCTGCCTGTGCTCTCTCTCTCTCCCTCTCTCTCTGACAAATAAATAAATTTTAAAAAAAAGAACGTTTACCAAATAGGACATTAGTAGTGGTACATATATATTCTGATATTATTAGGACTTCACAGGTTTTCAAGAGAGGTTTTTTAGATGGACAACAACGTAACAGATCATTGAAACTTGAGTTCCTAGAATCGAACCTGGTTGGAAGTCTCTCTGGAGCTTAAAGTCTTAATATATTTTAGTGCTGGATTGCTAAACACAGATATTTTCCTGTAAAGTGAAGACTTGGCTTTCTTTCATCCACCATTCTGAACTGCTGTATCAGAAGTCTATCTAATATGAAAGTTATCCATTAATTTCTATATAGCTCGGGTTTTACTGTTGTCGTAAAATTTGGGAGCCTATGTTTCAATAATCTTGGCAGAGAGCTTTTAAATTATACAAAGAAAAATCACTCACGTAAATTTACTTTAGTGTTCTCGTCATCAGCGTGAATTTCATAAACCACATGATGACTTTGTTAGGACAGTTTATTTATGGTTTACACCTAGTCTGTTATAAAAGATGATATGACATGATTACAATAAATAATACATGCATATAAACAGCATCAAAAATAGAACTGAATATCAAAATATCAAAAACACTGGAAAGGAATGGGAAAAGAGGTATTTTTAAAATATAAACTCACAGATTATTTAAAAAGGAAAATTAAGTCTTATTTGGGGGATTCTGGCAATTAAACATAATGAGAACACAATGAGCCAAATAGTGTTGTTGTTTTTTTAACGTTCTTATACCTGATCATCATCCATCTACAAATTCTCAATTTATTGTATAAGTCTCTACAATATTGCTCATTATGTCTAATAATGTCTGTTAGAATGAATAAAAAGGATAGAACAAACTTTTCTCATACATTTATACTAAGAAAGTACATGTGATAGATTATTTTTTTGGTGACATTTCTTATCATCATTAAAAGCAGGCTACTCTCCAAGGAATACCATGCTTCAGGGCCACAGCTCCTCTTAGAAGGAATCTTTGAAAGAACACATTTTGAAATCTGGTCACTGACAGGACAGTTCCAGTGGATATACAGGAGGATGACAAAAAGGAGGGTGGGGGTGTCTTTGGAGTCACATTATTTCAAATAAAGCTAATTTGACCTTTCCTAGGGCAGGGATTGTTGAGACATTTTCACTCCCAAAAATGGCTCCTCAAAATGTCTCCTCAAAATTGTTGAACAATGTTGTTCAATGCCTGTGAAATATTTGTCAAATATTGTCTCATGAAACAAATTAATAATTTTCAAAATTTTTAAAAATTTTGCTCTCATACTTTTGGATTTATTAAAACTGCCCGCCCAATACAAAACTACAAAATGTAGACCCCGGCCTCAATTCCACTACTGTTCAGAAATTAGTGAAAATGAAATAATTTAAGCAATGTGTACAGAAAAATCATGGCAACACGGTGTAAATGAGTTGATAGTGCTTTTTCGTTCCTATAACAGATACATTTTCCATTTCAAAATGAGTTTCATTTGGGTCATTGCCTCCACAGGCATGGCACCAATGACACATCAATCTTGCGTGGCCATCTAAAAAAATACTGTCCCCCAGTTTAACATCCTTTGGGAGGTTGTGTTTGTCCTACCCAGTCCTGCTTCTCCATTTCTCTGCTCAAAGCTAGCTCTTGTGCAGCTCCTGACACAAAATGTTAATTAATGTTAAGTTAGCCATTGTGACAGAGGATTCAGCTCATAGCCTGGCTGAATTCCACTTCTTCATTTAAAAAAATAAGAAAATGATAAGAAGTCATGTTAAAAATAATACAGAAAATATTTAACCATTTGGTATTTTATTATTAGTTCTTGGTCTCCTTAGGGACAAAGAGTGACATGCTCCACCTCACACAGAGGTTGTGAACCCCCACGTCTCTGCTTCTTCAGGACACGGAAGATCAACGAGTATTCATGGAACCACGAGTAGACAGAAGCCACCCTTGTTCTCCACGAACTCTGAGAACCACAGGCCCAGAACTCTGTTGCTGGCCTTTAGCCTGGCCACTCTTTCAGGGGAGAATGCAATTCTTCAGGCCTGTTGTCTACCCTTCTTGTCCTCTCCCTCAATTGCTATGAGGGCTAGAGCATTCTCACAAAACTTCCAGGCCCCACAGCGGGTCAATCCAAGGCTGGCTGGGATTAGACTGGAGCTGGAAAGGGAAAACACCGGTGTCGCCTGAAAGGACCGTGTCTCCATGCCATCAGGCTCCAATCATTGCCTAAAACCAAATTTCCCCAGAAGCACATGCTCTCTGATTCCCCATCATTGGTGTGGATTTGAATTTATTCTTATTTTGCAGTCAATGCTGCAACATTGCCCTCTCTGTGAAGTGTCAGAGAGGACCTAGAATTCTCTAAGTAATCTATCAGCATTTAAGTGCGCGCAGACTGCCAGAATGTGAAATTCCCACGGTCGGGTCAAATGGGGTCAGAGAATCGGGTGCCAGCCCCACTGCCCTCTAGAACAAACCAACAAGTGCCCACAATGTTAGGGCACTACACAGAGGTTTCCAGGGGTCAGAGGGTCTATATTGTTACCTTCCAGGGGTCAGAGGGTCTATACTGTTACCTTTGTATTAATTCTGATTGAACATAAACAAATTGGAGCTGCCATCACTTTATGTAACCTTCAGACAAGCAGCTGCTTATTTCTTAGGTTAATCTGATTGATGACACTCAGCTCATACAGAAACCAGGACTAAATGTCTCATCCAAAAATCCACTCCCCCTCTTCTAGCTCCCTGGCCTATTTCCCCCTCTCAACACTCACACCAGAAAGGCAGGAAGATACAGACCAGTTACCTTCAAAGCTTGGAAAAAATTTGTGGAAATTCATTGTCGTGGTTTCCAGATCATACTTCTAACCTGAATCTGGGGACTTAAAAGTCACTCTTATTCAGAACTGATTTGGAAACAAAAGCACTTTTAACTTTGTAAAGTTGGAAAAATTATTTTGTTTTGTTTCTTTTTT
Organism: Mellivora capensis; assembly: GCA_004024625.1. Classification (NCBI taxonomy): domain Eukaryota; kingdom Metazoa; phylum Chordata; class Mammalia; order Carnivora; family Mustelidae; genus Mellivora; species Mellivora capensis. The sequence continues at coordinate 26,907 of PISX010013150.1, read as the reverse complement.
TTTTTTTTTTAAGTAATCCAACTTTCTTCCAGCTTGGAAGGGCCTAATTTACATAAATCCCCTCACCCCCACTTTACCTCTGACAGTGGAATTCTAAACAAAGCAATCAGGCTGGCAGATGAGTCAGATTTGCTTATTGTATTGTACGCAGGCATGTTAAAGAATGGTACTAGCTCTCTCTTGTTATTTATTGGTGTCAAGAGGTACAATTTAAAAATCCTGCTCTTTAATTTTTTTTCTCTCCTATGACAGGCAGATTGCTTCCCCCCTACACCTCCTTGAGAGCTTACTAAATATTTGAGCAAGAAGAAACCCTAATTTTTTCCTCTCAAAACTAACTAGAAACATTTATTTTGATTAAACTTTTTAGACAAAGAGAACCTTTTGATTTGGGGGCTTTCAGGTTTCAGAATGAAATGATTTTAGGTAAATTAGCTGCTAAAATTACTGTTATTATGCTCATAAAAAGCTGCTAAAAATAATCAGTTCATAGGGCAAAAAATTCATATATTATAGCATTTTCTTCCTGACAGATACTTCAGAAATTTGGCCTAGAATAGAAGATGTGTATTTTTAAAAAATTGTAAGAGCATTAAATTAACAAGAAAATGACTATTATATCCATAAATCTTTAATCACACTGATATTTCATAACCTGGGCTCTCCAAACACTTACAATGATAAATGCCCAAAGGCAATTTGAGCCCTGTCTGTCTTTGTTTCTTATCCAATTCTTGGATAAGAATTGTGGAGAATTGTACTAAATGCAGGTAAGCAATAACACATTCCACATTGGTTGCTTTCTTTTTATTCTAAACATTGTTTTGTCGAGCAAAATGTGCTATCCTTCTGGCCATGGGATACTGGCTGTCCCCAACCTCTTTTCAATCCCCTTTAGGGCAGCAGCTATTTAAACACGAGAAATAGAGCTCTTCCAAAGACAAATCTCTGCTCATGTTTTCAAGCATGGAAGCAAACACTGGCAGCAAACATGAACAGCAATGAAAAAAAGTCATTTGAAATTTACTTTACTTTTCTCCCATTTAGAGTCAGCAAGAGTTGATTGGTGCAGTTACTACAAAGGCAACCACAGCAAGAAGTGTGTCCTGCTAGCACTGTGCACATGATTCTCTGTATGAAAGAGATTCTCCGAGGTTGCTCTGTTCCATCAACCACCCCCTTGTCCCAGCCCATCTACTTTTCATTTGCAAAGAATTAGCCATCCGCATTTTCCTTTTAAAAAAGGGAGATAATGAAACCTCGCTTTATCATTTATTTCAACACTTCCCAATCCAGAGATTGAAGAAACTCTAATTTCTCACCTAAATTCCATGTCTGGCAATTCCAGCCTTTTCCCACTGGCTACTGAGTAAAAACGTGACTTGGTGATATGTAATGCTCTTAAATTATTTTCTTAAGACACATTCAAAAGTCTAGTTAAATGTGGTTCCTTTGAATTATTTAAATGTGCCTTAGATTTGTACAACAGTTTATAGCTCATAGATATGACTGCATATACAATCTCATTTGACTCTACCAACAGTCTCAGGAGGAAGGCAGACGAGATAGTTGTCTCCAGAAAGAACCTGAGGCCCTGAGAGGTTCAACAATTTGCCTCGAGAGAATAACTGTGGAGGTTCAGGATCAAGACTAGCATTGATTGTCTTCCAGATCCTAGTCCAGCGCCTGAGTCCCATTTGGTATTTCCTTTATACCTTCTTAAACTTCTCTCATGTCAGGTGGAGAACCTGGAGCAGAGTATGGTGGTTTTGTATAAAGGCATTTACACAGAAAAAGGTACATACTGCCAAATAATGCCTTTATTTTTCAGCTTTGCAGCAGTGAAGTGGAGGCACATTGAAAACCACAATGCCTATAGATATTTTTCCAACTTCTCTTTATAGTGTTCGTCCTTGAGTAATCAATCATCCTCAAATAGCATTTGTTGGCTCTCTTCACAATAAAGAGTGTTGGTGTGAATATGACTGGCAGTTGTAGGAGGAGAATGAAAGAGCTGGTACTGGAAGGGCTAGTTTGGGTTCAACTGTATCCTGTGTGATACATGTTCAACCCACATGTCTGTCTGTGAATAGAGGTACCTTCCTAAGGTCTACGTTTTTACATACTCCCCTCACAAAACTCTACGAAGAGAAGGGATCCTTTAATGAAATGGAGATCCATCCTGGGCCTCCACAGCTGCCTTCCCATTTGGTGTGCAGTCAACTGTGTATTTTTTTTAAAAGATTTTATTTATTTATTTGTCAGACAGAGTGAGCACATGCAGACAGAGTGGCAGGAAGAGGCAGAGGGAGAAGCAGACTCCCTGCTGAGCAAGGAGCCCGATATGGGACTCGATCCCAGGACGCTGGGATCATGACCTGAGCCGAAGGCAGCTGCTTAACCAACTGAGCCACCCAGGCGTCCCTCAACTGTGTATTTAATACAAATATTGCTTCAGGATTTCCAGAGCAGATAAGAAGGCTGCTGATGTTGGAATGCAGTGCAGAGAGGATCTGCACACCGGTAGCCCTGTGAAATTTAACTTGGTGAATAATTACCATGATGATCATAATTAATAATTATCTTGTGCCAGTGGAGAATTGTACTAATTGGTAATCTCTTCTCTTAAAAGTCCTAATATTTTATTTCTGCTTATTGCTAACTATCAAGTGGAATGCTAATGGAAATGTGGATGACTGGTATTGTAATAATTATAACTGTAATCACATTCAGCAGCTAACCTCTAATTAAAATAAATCAGATGATGTAGTGAGTTGGCTACATACCGTTGTGTTTCCAATAATACATCTTATTGGGGAAAAATTATTTTCTCCCACAGAAAACCTTTGAAGATCAGATTAAAAATTATGTGGATGTGTTGTATTTCTAAGGAGGTGTTTTCTGTGTAATAAGTAGGTTAATTGCATATTCATCAGGTGATGGAGTTTCAGGATAAACACAAGTTAGCATGTAATAAGTACCACTGTTTCTAATGAAATTATAATATTGTCACCATGCAATTATATGCAGGTCATTCTTGGATGTTCAGCTAGTAATGAATATATGTATACAAACCTGAAATTTCTTGACTGAACTCTGAAAATCAATTGGATAAAATGATCCGTGTGATTTTTAAAACATCGGGCTGTGTAATTAGAGTGTGATAATTTTCATTTATACTTCTGAGCATTTTCCAAAGTGATGCCTACAATTAATGAATATATACACTATACATGCATATATGCATGTGTGTGTGTGTCTCTCACTCTCAAATATCAGTCTCAGCTATCTTTAATCACTTACCAGCAGATAATGGCAAGAAGGCTGACAATAAATGCATATATGCCTATCTTCACGTTGATGGAAATAGAGAGGAGGCCAATCTCTTGAAATGACAAATCGGAGTAATAACTAAATTCAGTATTTTTAGGAACATTTTGTGCTGCTCTCTGGTCTTGTATCTCCCCGGTGCACAGCCCATTTACATTTATTTGGTCCATGAACTTTGTTCTGCAAGGAGCCAGATGGTAAATATTTCAGGCTTTGTGGGCCATAGAGTCTCTATTGTAACTACTCGACTTTGCTGTTATAGAGAAAGCATCCATAAACAATATGGAAAGGCATGAGCATGGCTGCATACCAAAAATTCTTCATAAAAACAGGTATGGAGCTGGATGTGGCCCACAGACCATAATTTACCGACTCTTGATAATTATATCAAAATATTTATGAGCCTTCATGTGCCAAGTGCTGTTCTAAGAACACAAGGTAGAGGGGCGATAAGCGAAATAAGACTCCTTTTCTCATCCAGCTTCCACCATATTAAATAGGAACCTACTATATGCATGGTGGTATGTTGGGGAGCTCTGACAGGGAGTGAGATATTTTCCTTATCTTCTGGAAGTCTGGGGTTTTCTGAAGGATTTAGATTCATGCATCAGTGCTAATAATTGTGGGTAACAGGTCATGCAGCAGAAGCGTCTACAAGGTGTTACTAGAATTCAAGCAAGGAAGACACAAACCGTTGGCCAAAATTTCAACAAGGTGTGTCTTTTAGGATTTTCAGCAACAGTTATAGCAAAAGCAAAGAGCTATGAAAGACGAGGGCATGAGTGTCCACGGAGAACACTAAATCCAGAAGTAAGAACAGGTGACAATGAGTCTGGAAATGTAGGGTGGACTGGATTCTGCTGGTCTTCAAGTGCCACACTAGAGACTTCAGACTATCTGTAGTGTCTGATGTAGAAGAAATCAGGGGATGATAAGATGTTTCCAAGCATTAAATGGCACAATGAGATCTGAGTATCAGAAAAATGAATGTGGGGACATTAAGGAAAGTTTACTGGAGGAGGAGGGTTTTGTGGGACCCCAGCTTAAGACAATGGTTCCAAATGTAATATAACAATTGCGTGAGATACAATGAGGTTTCTGAGTCATCTGTCTGTCCAGGGTCGTCTTCTAGAAGGGGGTTAGAACATCTTGTTTTCAAGCAACTCATTTTGATCTGATTATAGTCCGAGTTCAGCTATCATATCACACTTATTATTAGATTCTAATGAGAGAAAATGAGTAAAGAATGAGCAATAGTAAACAGTCCTAAGAGTTAGATGCAAAACTTAACACACTCTTTTCAAGCCTGATTGGGAACAGAAGAGATGATCACAAAAGCTACTATATGCCATTTATTTTTATTTAAGTTTGCTTTCTTCTTAAATGTGCCTGAATTGTTTTTCATACCCTTCTCCTTCCCTCCAAACCAAGTAAAAACTCTTTTGGATACTCAGGCGGGTTGAGGAGAAATCTGCATGATCTGGGGTCACTGGATCTTAAGGTTAGATTCAGAAAGGACCCTGACACCTGAACTTGTAGACAGTGTGACCACTGAAATTCTGTACCTTTGAGTGGATGTTGAGCTCCAGAAGACTGATAAAGATGGCTGAGAATCATTGATAAAATGCATGACTTCAGAAAAGTAACCCAACCGTAATCATAAATGATGGAAAACTTATAAGGAAGTGATACAATATTCAACTTCAACAGATGTGAATTCAGGTGCTATTTGTTGATTGCATCTATGTACATCATCAGACTATTTTGATTTCTTCCCTTTTTTTTTTTTCTGGGAGCCAAAATGCCCAAGTACTCCATCAACATGGAAAATTAGCCCAAATGGGTGTAGTTAATATTCTACAAATATATGGGGCAACTCTCTCTCATCCAGACATATATACATGAATGTTCATATAGGTTTTGTTTTTTAAGAGAAAAATCAGAAACTACCTAAATGTTAATCAACAGGGGTGGGTTATCATTTTATCTCATAGGGTCATTATGCTCTGAATTGTGGTATTAACAAAGCCCTCCCCCTCCAACCTACTTTCCTTAGTCTCCCCACACTCATTTTTCTGATACTTAGATCTCTCCGTGCCATTTAATTCTTCGAAACATCCTATCATCCTCTAGTTTCTCTTACACCTGTCACCACAGATAAAGTCTGCAGTCTTTAGTGTGGCACCTGAGGACTAGCAGAGTCCAGCCCAAATTACCTTTCCAGGCTCATTGTCATTAATCATAAAATGGAATAACATATACTAGTTAAGAAAATAAACCAGGGTATGTATTAACACGGATAGGTCTCAAAAAAACCACAGTATTAAATTTTAAAAAGACAAATTACAGAATGACACATTTTTGACACTATTTATGAACTTTTAAAGCACAGTAACACAATAATAATACTCTATTATTGTCCAGATATACAGACAAAAATGTATGTAAGTTTTTTAAAAATTTATGAAAGTACTGCCTTTGGAACAGGAGACGGGAACAAGATGATGGGGACTTTAACCACCCCTACGTGTTTCATAAGTTTTTAAAGAAAATGCTAAAAAGTTAGCAGGTATGTGTGGGATGATTCTTTGATCATAGTGTTCTTAGAGGTAAGAAATACATTTTTCAACCATTTAAAAAATAGTTATGTTTTAAGGGTGTACAGACTGATTTCAAGCCAACTTCGTGTAATGTTTTCTGACTTTGTACTTATATAACTTATGTCATTATATTAACATGTTGTTTAACTTAAATAGTATTGATTAAAATTCACTTTTCTTGATTAAATATTGTTGCTTAATTACAACTTCTATATCAGAAAAAGCTTTTAAGATCATTTTTGGCCAGGAATGTTTACCCCCAAATTTGCAGTTTTTCCCAATAATATGGACAGTGCTTTGGCATCTATTGCTGAAAACAGGACAACAGACCCAAAATGGAGTCACTTATGCTAAGCCTGGCATCACCAAACCAAGACTTAGCTTAATTACAGTTTCAGATTTCCCAGAAATGGAATCATAAACCACTCAATTAGGAATCAGTTGATCAACATTAGTTAGGTCATCTGGCATCCTCTAAAGGAAAGTAACCTTGCAATAACCTACCCAATTTTTTACCTACTATAGCTTTGCTGTTCCCATTCTTTTCTGCCCTGAAAATCAGAGCGCCTTTCTTTCTGCTAGATTGGATGCTGCCCAATTCCAATTGAGTTTTGCTCAAATAAATTCATAAAACTTTTAATATGCCTCAGTTTATCTTTTAACATGATGGAAGTAGAACTTCACCAGTAATATCAAGGTATTGCTCTCCGACTGAAAAATACACCAAGAGAGCAAACAGACAGGCTGAGTATATCTAAAACACTGAGGAACTAAAAGCTCTAAAGCACAAGCCTCTGTGAAGAATTTTATGGAGATAGATATGTATCTCTCTCTCTCTCTCTCTCTATATATATATATATATATGAGATCATGATAATGGGGGAAGTGAGAATATACTGTATATTGTTGTATGCTCAAACACATATTTTACAGATTTTTGTCTGTTTATAAACTTTGAATCTCATGGCTTAGAGCAACTTTATCCAGTCCTGTAATGTCTTTTGACTTTTCATCTCCTCTTACGGAGAAACTCTTCTGGACTTACCAGAGCTCCTTGGAAAAGGTCTTATCAGCAACCAACTAGCTCTGCCCGAAATCAGATGGAGCTTTCTGGGTCCGAAGGCAGTACAGGAACGTGGAGCAGATTGGACCCGCAGGCACTGCAGAAATGGCGTCTCATCCGCCAAGCCACAGGGAGGTCGGCAGCCCAAAGCCAAGAGGATTGTGGGAATGACGAACACGGGCCAAATGTCCCATGCTGGCGCCAAAAAGGGAAGAAGCTCTTCACCAAATGATGCACCCTGGGAAAACAGAGAGACCCTGGAAAGGTTTAACTCCAGTACCTTTGTTCCCCACTTCGCCTGGTATCTCGTGAAGGCAGCTCTTTGTTTTTCTGCCGGAGATCTTGCAGGAATCAACTGCCAAACATGCCTTCCCCCTCCATGCCATCTAATTATAGCCTGTAACACTCCGCGGTGCTGACAGTGCTGAGCTATTGACTCTTGACACTCTCTAAAGCTCTTAATTATCTTTTCACGTAAGCCCCTTTCAGACCTGTCAACTTCTTTGTATTGTTTATGGGGGGAAAAAGTAGCATATTAAGATTTCAGGACTATGCACTCTGAGGCAAACTTGCAGTTGTGAGCACTCCTGAATGTCTCTGCACTCATACACACAGACAAGGGAAGAGGTTTCAGATTGTGAAACAGACCTCCAGGATGACAATTCTGCTGCCAACTCACAACAGCCAGAAGTAAACTTATCAGGCAAAATAAAATTAACCCAAACTTTAATCACTCTGTCACTGAAGTTATTTTTGATCTTTCTCTCCTTAGAGTTCAAATATGTGTACATATATACCGACACTATGTAGGTATGTGTGCATTGCGTATATATCTATAGTATATATACACACATACGCATATGTATATTTATATACATACATATGACTGAGATTAAACAGTGTCTGAAAAAAGTTTTAAAAATGCATTCAAAAGCTTACTAAGTTTCTAACTCATCGGATTTGGCAATTTCAAAGAGATATCTATGAAAAGACAAGCAATCCCAGTTCAAGGTCAGTATCAGACTGAATTATTAATCCTATCATTTGAGACGTGGTTATGGAATCAATTTCTAGACATTCTTTTATTTCTTGTTTGTTTTAAGAAACACCATTGGTTAGCACTAAAGCATTTGTAGGTTTAAAATCTTACATTTTTAACTAAAATAATAGTGGATAATTGTAAGTCTTATTTAATTTTAATCTTAAGGCAGATGGGTGATAGTAAGGCAGAAAGGGACCTACAGGAAGGGAATACCTGAGCAACCATACTTGTATTCCTCACTCTGACCTTTGGATGTCCCTGAAGGTTTATCCTCCTTCCCAACGGAGAAATGCAGAGTGGACTTCAAAGAGGAAAGCCCTGCTGTAGCTCTGCCTAGAAAATTCACCATTCGGTGCAGTTTTTCCATTCTGAGTCAGAAAAGAAGAGGATGCCTATAGGTGGGAGTTAGCAGCAGGGAAGTAAAGTAGAGAGGCAGCAAAGCTCCAAGGAGCAAATGGTTGAGCAGAGAAGTAGAAACCTCCACTAGAAGTTTGTATCTACCACTCAGACATCAATCCACTCACACCCACCCCTGACTCTCATTAGAGGTGAAATGAGGCACTTTCTAGAGCCATTCCTTGGCTGGGTCACAGCATCGCCAACAGTCCTGCCTTCAATAAATTGCTTCCTATGGCACCAGGTAATTTGGCTTTCTTGGGAGTTTGGTAGAGGGAAATATATAAGAATATACATAATAGAATAAGAGAGAAGACTATGATGATGGTCAACATCAGCAAATGGTAGAAACATCTCACAAGCAAGATGTGCTAAAAATATTTCTGTAGATCAATGTTTCATAATTTAGAATATTTATCTTATAGGAATAAACTTATCACTAATGGTAATTTTTGAGACTCATCGTTCAGTTTGCCTTACCAGTACTGAAGCGCAACTAAATGAAAGTTACATAGGTCCTTATGAGCTGACCTCAGATCAAAATTGGATTTAAATCATCATCTTTATCTAAAAACTTGGTCTGATCTGCCATCAACCTATTTGCCAATGAATTGTTCTTGTTAGGAATTTGAGACTTGGCATATCTATTCAGCAACAATTATCTTCTTTAATTTGTTTACTAATCTGTGTTAATTGGAGAACAATCAGATAACAAAGACGTGCAGGAAAAAAAAAAATCACATTTGATCCTGTCTCTGGAGATCCTCTTATAATCAACTTTTGATTTTTAATTCTAATTAGAGAATATGGTTCCAGACCATTTGAAGCAGTATGAAAGCCAAACATAATCTATATTTGGTTTTGGAAATTCCCTTGGATTTGACTTTGAATATCAGGAAATCATTCACACATCAAATTACTATTATCTTCCTGCCTTGAGAAAGTAATTATTTCATAATAAAGGACTTCTTTTCTAGCTTATATGGGCTAGAATAAATACATCTTTATGTCCCCATTATTAACTCACACAAATTAGGCACAATTTCAATATGGTGATTTTCTCAATTCATCTTTTGCTTCCTACGTCCATACTGATAGGTAGATAGAACCCCACAAAGAGCCTCCCAACAGGCACACACTCATACAGGTGCCCCACCATCTGATGTGTTAACTTTGCAGTACTTATAGCATATGAAAGGACCATGAAAATGTGATTGTGTTTTTATTACACACACACACACACACACACACAAATATGCATTTTACATATATATGTATGCACAAATATATTTGCACATATACAAATATATACATATATTTGTGTGTGTGTGTATATATACATATATTTGGAAACAGGTTTTATCACTATGCCTTCCAAAATTTTACTGCCATGTTTTAAAAAATCTGACATATTTAAGAAGGATGGTGTTAATAAAGCAAAAAATACCAAATTATCTCTATTTCTCTCTTCATTTTGCTTTGGCTTCCCTTTTCTTCTCCTTGCCCTGTACATTTCTTTTACCCTATCCTGTCTTTCTCCTCCTTCACTAGTACAAAGCCCATTCCCCCAAATCCCTGTTCCTTCACTTACTCAATTCCATGGAATTCCTGACTTCTGCTTCTAATTTACCACCACCACTGAAATTTACAGCAAATATTCCCTAATCTTATCTCCTGTTAATCTCATGGAATAAACCAGTCAGGAAAATGCTTGTTTGGATTCTGTTGGGGGAGAATATTGTGAATTGGAAAGAGTGGGTTCTGAGATCGATAGACTTGGATGTAATCCCCAATTGTTCGTTAACTAATTCTGTGACTCAGTTAATGGCTTAAGTGCACTGATTCTCAGATTCCTGGTCCATAACAATGGGTGCAGTGATGACCACCTTACAGAGTGCTTATTTTTTATGCTATTCAACAGAAAGCAGAACCAGAAACTTAAGGGAGCTATCTTGGAGAGATGTTCCCTTTGACCAATTGTGGTCCCCAGAACCTCAAGGTAGATTACTTGTCTTCCCATCTGCCAGTTGCCCTCTTCCTCCTGCCATTCCCCATGTTCTCTGCTAGGCCTGCCATCTCCTCCCACATCTCCTGCTCTTACTTCCTAGGAGATGCCACTATCCCAACCTACAGCTCTCTGTTTTGATCTAGAACAGACAAGAGGACACTGGAGTCAAACACAGCAAGATCCAAATCTGGACCCTGCTGCTTACTAGCCATCCAAGGTTAGCAATTTACTTATCCCCTTGGAATTCCAGTTTTCTCAACTATAAAATGAAATCAATAACCCCTGCCTCTCGAGGTTGCTGTGAGAGAGAAAGTGCACGGTGCAACACCTGGAACACAGTAGGCACCAAATAGCTGTGGTTCATGTCATGATGCTTCTTACAATGTCCACTGGTTATTTCACAATTTGATCTAAATCCATTATACCCTTCCTGAAATAAATAAAGGAACAAGTGCTCTTCCTGACAACGATGATCATGTCATAGTTTCTTATGCTAAGAGTCATGAAAACTGTGTGTACCGACTTTTGCACAAACATGAGCAAGTCCTATTAAATCACTAAGCCTGTCTTTCCTAAAGCATGAGGACTAGCCACAAAGCAGAATTCTTAGGGGGTGAGAATGGTGTTAAAATCCGGATTCCTAAACCTTGCCCCAGATTTATTGGTTCAGAATTTTTTGCAGGGGCTGGGAAACCAGAGATCTGGAATTTTAACATGCTTTTCCATGGACTTCAGTTTGCACTGAAATTTAGGAAATACCACTAAACGAAGGCCACTCACTAAGAATGAGTAATGAATTTAATTTGAAAGTTTCCCAGTATACAAAATCATTCCTTGGCTGCATATGCAGTTTCTTTGTTAAAAAAGCTGCTATGAGGACTAAAAATATATGGGATCCTATAGCTAACAAGTCCCTAGTCAACATTATTATATTTATTTATAAAAAAATCTTGGTTAAAATGGAATTATGGAGTACTTGGAGGTACTTTTAACTCAGAGGCTGGATGCCTTTCATTCTTATTCCCACCACCAACCCAATGGGCCAGCTTCATTGGCTCATGGTCCTCTCATATCATGAGTCCTTATACTCCATATGTGTCAGGAACCACAGGATCATTTATTCATGCACAAGACTGTTTCTGAGGCTAGCCCCTGACCACAAAATCTCTCCTGTCTGCAAGTTAGACCATGAGATTACTGTCCACATATAAATGGTTTTATGGTTCACATTCTGACTCCTCTCAAAAAACTAGTAAAGTTCACCCAGGCAGGGCTCTGCTTTCTTAGAGGCCTCTTCCCCACATCCCAGGAGTGACAGTTTTCTAGAAAGTACTGCAGGCCAAAACAAGCTCATGAGTTGAGCTTGTTGAACCCTCATTTAGAGGGTTCCTGTATTGATCACTGGGGAGCAGAGCCCTTCCTCTCACATAGAGCTGAGCCACCTCAGCCAGTGCCCATGAGAAGTCAAAGGAGAAAGATATGTCTGAGTCAGTGTTACCCTGCTTCTCACAAGGCACCACCTGCTCACCGCTGCTGAACACAAGCTTTTCTTAATGTCCCTCTGGGGATTTGTGAAAAGTTTGGTCTTTCGATCCCCATTAAGTGATACTCTAATCAAAACGATTTACATGACTGTATTATAAACCAGACAGTATGTGAGTTGTTGTTCTGACCCGAAATTTGGCTAGCTATTCACCAATTCTATTTCCTCTTCTCTCCAGGCGTAAGAATCAACTACATTCCCCAGCCATCCTTGCAGAGATCTAAGCCTGGGAGCCTGAATTCTAGCCAACAGGAACTGAGCGGGAGGGATATATGCAACTTCCAGGACTGGCTCATAAAAACCTCCCATATCATACCCTCTAGGTACTTTCCCTTTCCAGGGGCTTCATATGTAGCAATGAGTCCCTCAAAACATACTTCCAACTTAACAGCAAAAAAAAAAAAAAAAAAAAAAAAAAGCTTTTTAAGGATTATTACTGAGAAATGAATTCAGCTTTAAAATAAGCATGATCCGGGATGCCTGGGTGGCTCAGTTGGTTAGACGACTGACTTCGGCTCAGGTCATGATCCCGGAGTTCCGGGATGGAGTCCCTCATCCGGCTCCCAGCTCCATGGGGAGTCTGCTTCTCCCTCTGACCTTCTCTTCGCTCGTGCTCTCTCTCACTGTCTCTCTCTCAAATAAATAAATAAAATCTTAAAAAAAATAAATAAAATAAAATAAGCATGATCCTTGGCATGAATTTGTAGAACACCTCACTGTCTTCAGGTAGGGTTAACAACCAATGTTCCCATTTTCTAGGTAAAAGAGAACCAGAGGAGATGAGTAACATTTCCAAAATAACCAAACTCAGATCCAAAATGACAAGGAAAGGAGCTAAGATTCAGACTTTGGTCTTGTGACCCTAAATTTAGTGTACTTTCTCAAAACCAATGTTATCCTTTGAGCTCTTGATGAAAGCTCTTATAGCCACTTCTCAGAGAGAGCAAAATCAGGTCAACTTTGTTTGCCATCAGGCAGATATAGTAGAGAGCATCCCTACTTGATTTCAGGGTCAATTCATAATTTGTACAGAGAACTCAAGAAATTGGAAGACTCCTGCCTCTCCCTAAAAATGGATAAGGCCCTACTTCAGATTCTGATGTACATTTTTCAAGTACAATGCTGTCTTTGAAATCATGTGTCCTGATTTGAGATCCTGAATTCCCAACTCCAATTCTCAAATAGTATCAAACTTGCTTCTAACACTCTGATTCCAAAGCTAGCTCACTTCACTTAACCAAGTTTTCTGAGTTGAAATCACCAGTTGTTGTTTCCTTTTTTTTTTTTTTTTAATGACTAGTTTTTAAATCACTCTCCTCATGTGAAAGGTCAGAACAAATGCAGGCACTGTGGGCAACCAAGTTCTTTTGGCTGAGAATGGGAAGAATGATAGTAGATGTGTTTGTTCCCTGATTCTAGACAAGTAGAACATCCCTCAATCTGTCACTAATTTTGTGCTTTCTATAAAACTTCTACTGGGAAAGGATTAGATGTTGGTTTGTTTTGTTTCATGGGTCTTTTCCTTTTAAGCCCAACAGACATTTGTTTTATGGGCTGCCGTGACTTCTCAGCTGACTTGAGGGCAGTCTCTCCCATTGGAACACCCATTCTGCTTCTCAGAAAGAGAGCGGCCATGGTGACTTGGCACTATTAGCATAACAATTTATAGCTGAGGTTGCTGCACTGCCAGCCCTTGCAATGTGACCATGTATACAAGCATAAATATGCCCAGAGACAAGGGAAATATGTCCAATTATTTTATTGCATTATTTTACAGTGTGCATCTTGTGTCCCCAAGGCATTGAAAATAGCCCAAGTAAAATGCAAATAAAGATAAACCCTGTGATCATCAAAACAAGGACCAAACCCAAAATATGCCTTTGGTTTGTGGTCAAATATGTTTGGGTAGAAGGCATTTTTTTTTTCATCTTAAGTCTGTTTCTTTTACATTATATTTAAATTAATTACACATGGAAATATTTCTACAATGAGATATGGAGATGGTTTCCTGAGAACAAAGCTTAGTGGAAAGTCCTAGATTTATTTGGGGACATATTTGATGCAAAATTATGCCATCTTTTATTTAGTTATATGCCTGAAATCTAACAGCAACAACAAAACATTGCATGTGGTAATTCTCACTGTCAATCTTGTCTTCCCTTGCTCAGAAAAGAAAGAAAGAAAAGGATAGAAAAGGAAAGGAAATCATCACAGTAATGATATAAAGAAATTTAAGAAAATTATTATAAGATCCAGGAAAACGGCCTTGCCAGTCAATCTCCTTTTTTTTATTATTTAGCATTTATTAAGCATCCTTAACTCACAATATGTTATTTATAATATAAGAAAGAAAGAAATAGTTTCACTTCTAAGTGGAATACAAGTACCTACTTCAGGCTATGTAAATAGATTTCTAAAAGTATTGGGTCTTACTTTGAAATGCTGACTTGAGCCAGATATGAGGTGAACATTCATTTCTAATAGACAATTCAATGTACCCAAAAAAACTTGGCCCTCCCATAAAAGATGTTCAGAGAATCAGCTTAGACACTGAACAAATGGTAAATGGCCCAAATATTTCACTGGTACACCTCCTTAATTACTATAAGAAATAAAGAAAAGACACTAAACATTTTAAATACAGGGGTGATAAGGAAGAATTGAATAAATTCATGAAGGTACGAATTAATAAACAGTTGCATGAAAATAAATGGATTCTTGCAACTGGGTAGATCCAAGTCTGAACTATCACCAGATGTGGTCAGAGACAGAAAGAGGTCTGAGAAAATTTTCTACAAAGACCACGTCAAGGGGAAGGAACTGAACACTGAGAGACGGCATCCATACAGAGGTCTCATAAATCTAAATAAATTCCTTCTTATAAAGAATACCTACTATTTTGCCCTCCATTATTGCTCAGAATGACATCCTGGGAAAATAAGTTTTCACAGAGCAAAGTAGAAGAAGACATGCAAGTCTGAAGAAAGGGTGAGATTTGGTGATTGTCACCTTCAGAAACATCCAGGAGACCACAATGAGATACACTCTTTCACATTAATTAGGATGGCTAGCATTATAAAATTAAAAAAGAAAAGAAAAGAAAAGAAATGAAAAAAGAAACAAACTAACAAGCACTGCAAGGATGTGGAGAATTGGAACATTGTGCATTGCTTGTGCATTGCTGTTAGGAATGTAAAATGATGTAGCCACTGTGGAAAAGGGTATTACAACTCCTTAAAAAAATTACACACAGGGGCGCCTGGGTGGCTCAGTGGGTTAAAGCCTCTGCCTTCGGCTCAGGTCATGATCCCGGGGTCCTGGGATCGAGCCCCGCATTAGGCTCTGCTCAGCAAGGAGCCTGCTTCCTCCTCTCTCTCTGCCTGCCTCTCTGCCTACTTGTGATTTCTGTCAAATGAATAAAATCTTTAAAAATTTTAAAAAAAGAACTGTAACTTTAAAAAATTACACATAAAATTACCATGCAATTCAGCAATTCCACTTCTGGGTATTAACCCAAAAGAAGTGAAAGGACTTGAACAGGTATTTGTACACCCATGTTCATGGCTGCATCATTTACAATAGGCGAAAGGTGAATGCAGCCCAAGTATCCATCAACAGATGAATAAACGAACTGTGGTATGTACATCCAGTGGAATATTATTATGCTTCAAAGGGAGGGAAATTCTGAGACATACTCCAATGTGGATGAAGCCTGAAGACAGTCTCCTAAGTACAATAGGTCAATCACAAAAGGACACATACTTTGAGGTACCGAGGGGAGTCCAATTCACCGAGACAGAAAGTGGAAGGGTGGATTGCAGGAGCTGGGGGAAGAGGAAGGAGGAATAGTAAGCTAGTGTTTAATGGGTATGGAGCTTTATTTAGGGTCTATGAAAAAGCTCTAGAGATGGATGGTGGTAACAGTTGCAGAAGAGTGTGAATATCTTTAATGCCACAAAAACTGTACATTCAAAAACAGTTAAGATCATCAGTTTTGAGTTATGTATATTGTATCATAATAGAATTATAGAGCTAAAACCAGAAGGGCTGTAGTCTAAAAGTGCAACCAAACACTACTCCAGAAAAATCCAAAAAGTAGGATTTGGTGACTTATAAGTGTCTGTCCCCACAAAATATTTCTTAATTTTCCTTTTGGGTTAACACTTTCTCTCTTTAGTTGTACTTACTAACAGAAAAAAACTTTAAAACTCTAATGCCTGTGTGCTGATCTTTAAGAAGAAGGAAAAATGAGAGACTGTCCCCAACTCCGAAGCAAGAAAAGGAGAGGTGGAAAGTGCTGAAGGATCCATAGCTGCTAAATGACCACAAAGGAAAGGAAAACTAAGATCAGAGTACTGGGGAGAGTACTAAGAAAAAGTACTGGGTTACAGTACGTTTTACATGGTTTTTCAATCACCATCCAGGTACAGCCTGCAAGAGACCAAAGCTTAAATGATGAAGAAAAATAGAGTCATGAGGAATGAAAAGAGCACTGAAGAAGCACAATATGAAACTAAGTGACCATAGCTCCACCACGGTTATTCCAGTCCAGGTTATGGCATTCTCCTATAGTGAATTATATTTAGATACATTTGTGCAGATCTTCCCCGCTGGGCTTGAAATTCTTAGTTGTCAGAAAGCAGCCACTCAACAAACATACTGAGGAAACACATGACAAATAAATAAATACACAACTATACTAACACCAGTTGGGATTCAATTCAATCCATGATATCTTTTAAGTGCCTATGATAGGCTGTGGATATTCTTCTCCAGGAATTACAGTGAATTGGGAGAGTCAACCACTTAAATACGCAGTAGTGGCTGACTGGGATGAATATGTAATAGAGTTTAGGGAAAGTTAAAAAAAACAAAGGGGGTGGTGGGGGACACAAGAAGGCTTTTGGAAGAGGTTAGATTTCAGTGGGCCTTTGAAAGGTGGTAAGTCTAGTATGGAGGTAAGAAACAACTGGAATTCCAGAAAGAGAGAAAAACAAGTGTGCTTGGAGCACAAAGGCAGGAAAAATGCAACCTGTATTTAGAGAAAAGCAAATACAGTTCTTAGTTCTGTAGGATCAAGAATGCATGACTACAGGTCTTGTGGGAGCTTGGGGAAAATTGTAAAAGTCAAATTGCAAGCTTGAGGGACTGCATGTGATTCTCCATAGAATGGGAGATGACTGAAGGCTTTTGAGTAGAAAACTGACTTGGTCAGCTTCATGTTTGGAGAGGATTATGGATTTGCAAGACTGCAGTGACAGAGTACAGTGAGGAGGATATTACAAATAGCCAGAAGAAACATCACACAGGACTCAATCAAGACAGAGGTTGTAGAGATGGGGAGGTATAGAAGAGAGTTCTGCAGTTGTCTTCTGAACCTTAGGAAACAGAAATATATTGACAGGACCACTTGGTAAAATGAGTTATAAAATATCCAAGAGGAAAAGTTGGAACAGTATGTATGTATGTATGTATGTATATATATATATATATATATATATATATATATATAAAATTTTTTTTTTAATCATGTAACCATCCCATCCTCAGGAAGTCACCTCAGTGTACCCACCCCCCAACCCTGGTCTTCTGCTGCTTTTTTCCCCCCATGGCATATTATTTCTGCAATGATATTACCTGAGCACTCAACAGTTTATCAGCACTGTTTTTCTAGGTGAACACAACCCATTCGCACTGCTCAGAAATAGCTGTGGTCCCTCACTTTAGTCCTGAGAACATGAACATCACCATGAGCCACGACAATGTTTGCAGCTAAGAGGGCATGTTGCAAGATTGATGGGAAAAGGAAACAGGTCACCTACAGAAGGATAGAAGCTTGGAGAAGAGTTCTAAAATAATCTTATTTGGCTTCCTTCCCTGAACCTCATTTTCCTCATCTGTAAACACTTACTGTCTTTACCTCAGAGGTAATTTCAAACAAGACTTCTGTTAGAGTGTTCCATAAATTTAGAAATCAAAAAGACTTGTAAGTGGTTATTTTCATTGTTATAAGAATGGGTCACGAAGGTTTCTGAAAGATCTCCATGTGGAAGAGACATGAGGATTTTCATATCCTCTTAGGAGACACAGGTAAGAGCAGAGGCTTTAAAGCCAACATTGGAATGTTAGTGTGTCAAGACCGCCCTGAAGATGGAGGGGTTCTATAGCATAGTTAGTGGTCTGATGTGGATCTTATAAAGCGTGGCAGACTCTAGGCTGTTGGGACTGAAGCACTAAATGGGGAAGTGGACTGTGTGTTTCTTAGCCTCCCCTCCGTTGTATAATTCTAAGAAATACTTCTCTCTTGTGGTAACTGAGCAATGCTAAATATCATTCATTCATTCATTCATTCATCTTAGAGAAAGCATGAAGGGGGTGGAGCAGAGGGAGAGGGAAAGATTCTTAAGCCAACTTCCTGCTGAGCACTGAGTCCAAGACGGGGCTCCATCTCACAACACTGAGATTAGGACCTGAGCTGAAATCAAGAGTGAGACCTTTAACCAACAGGGCCATCCAGGCACCCCACTAGATGTCACTTTAAAATGGGAAGCCATAGGGATTTCAAACAAAGTGAAAAGTAATGTCAAATAGTTATTTTCTTTTCTTTGTTTTGATATTTTATTTATTTACTTGAGAGAGAGAGAGAGAGCCAGAGAGATAGAGAGAGAATGAGTAGGGGTGAAGGGGCAGAGGGAAAGGGAAAAGCAGACACCTAGCCTAGCAGGGAGTAGTTATTTTCTTAATAGTAAAACAACACCACCACCAACAACAAAAAAACAAAACGAAACAAAATTTCTCCATGAGAAGCTAAAATAAGAGAAGAGTCTAGTGTCCTGGTGGTTCTTCAATTGAAGAACAGGAATGCCAATAACTTCCTGATGAATGAGAAGGTAAATGAAGAAACTAAAGATCATTTCACCCACCTGATTCTAAGATAATTTTCCTATGAAGTGCTATGATTTGTATGTTGTATCCCAGTTTGAAAAGCATAATGAGGTGCAGTAGATAAAAGCCTGCCTTCAGAATCTTCATTGTTGCTCACTGGATGTAAAAGGCCCTAAGCAAGTTCCTAAAACTCTTTAGGGACAAGCTTGGTCACCTGTAGAAACCAGCTTATAATGCATAACCCATAGGCCTATTGTAAGTATGGTAAAGCAGAAAGTGTCCATATTTGAGTCTTAGTAGTATTCACATATAGTTTGCCATGTCTAGCAAACAGTTGGCCAAACCTTCCAAAAGCACACTGGAGTGGAATCTGAGGAGCTTCCCATGAAAGAATCCAAGATCAGTTCACTGCTAGGCTCAAATACATGATGATACATCTGGCAACCTGGGGGTGCTTGTACAATTGAAATCTCTTTACAGAAAAGCCAGCACTATTTCTTGAGAAAAAAGACTCATGCCAAATGAAAATGGAACAAATAATTGAAATAGCCAAATAATAACAAAAAATATAAAATAACATTTATTAATACATCTATCAACTTGCAAAATTACCATTTTTTTGTGTGTGGTGGGAACCTTTAAGATCTACTGTCCTAGCAACTTTCAAGCATGTAGTACAGTTGTTAACTATAGTCACGATGCTATACATTCAATCCCTAGAGCTTATTCATTGTATAGCTGCACATATATACCCTTTGACCAACATCTCCTCTGCCTCCTAGTCCCTGGCACACACCCAATTTATGTAATATTGTATGCCAATTATCTTTCAATAAAGCTGGAAAAACACATACAGACATACATAAAATGAAAAAAACCCAAAACCTCACTTTATGGAATGGAGGAATCAAATGGATGCCACAACAATCTATTTGCAGCAGCAAAATTAAGAGCCTCTTGGGGAGAAAAGTCACTCTGAGCAGTAATGGAGCAGAGGACTATGAACTGACCCACTAACAAAGCCTTCGTCCTCTGGGCGATGTCTGATATTCATACCTCCTCCTGACTCAACAAGAGGCATGGTAGGGGGGATTAAAAACTGAAATAACAATTTATTTTAAAAGCCTACTCTATATCTGGCAGAAGAATCTTGCTTTGTGTTATTTTCAACACTGTACAACTAACAAAGGAGAAATATTTTATTCCACTTTGCCATGGATGACCATGTAGCTTTTTTGTCACAAGACTTGGACTCATCAGTTGGAATCTTAAGGGAAAGGTACCTGAGGGCACATTCAGTCGAGCAGAGACATTCCCTAGCAGATGCACAGTGGGTGAATGTTCAACAGAGAGTGTGGTATCCAAAGGGGGTACCTAGCAGGAGTCAACAGAGCCTGGTAGAGGAGTGGAGTGCCAAGAAGGGCACTTCAACCACAGTGGAAGAGAGCAATGTCTTTATAAGAGGGGAGAAATCTGTTCAATGAACATGTTCTCTCAAACCCTCAATCAGTAAGAGAATTGGTATTTAGAACCAAAAAAGAAAGTCACATAACAGAGATGAAAATCCACAAAATGTCCACTAATTGTTTCTTGAAGAATTTTAAGATCTTTACTAATGTCCACAGAAGTTATACAGAACTAGATGTACTTTCATAATTCAATGTTCCAAAGGAAGTTGGCCTGGTCACTCAGAACTGACAGAACTGGAATAACCAACACGCTAAGAAACCCTAGGGCTTCCAGTTCTTATGTTTCATTTGACCTTCAAGTTTAACTTCAAGTTTCAGATTTATGTGAACTTTAAAATGAATTCATGAGTTTCATTTTTAAGTCACTGTGATTTTCATGGCTTTCTTAAAAAGATATTAACAGATCACCCAGGGCTCATTTCAATCACACCCCACTCTGGAACCCAAAGAAACAAGGGAAGTTTATAGAATTGTATTTTAATGGATTTATATTTTTGCCTACAGATATGAAATGGGCTGGGAGAAAGTAGGCAAGTTAATGATTACGTGACAATGGTTTTAAGGAAATCTAGCTCTTACTACAGTCATGTAGGAGATTTATGGGTTGATAAAGCTTGTTAATCAAAAAGCATACTTTAATTTGGTATTTAGTATGAGAGTAAATAGTGGTATTTAGAGCTCATTTGCAAATGAGCTCCAAGTGTGTTTATGTGAGTCAGACACAATGGTAACTAGACTCTGAAATAAACCTGCTTAGGTGATGTGTAAGGGGAGGCCAAAACAATTGGTTGATTCAAAGATTACAGTTTACAGACAAAAGATTGGGGAAAAAAGTTATCAATTTATTACTAAATTTAGCTGGCCAATTTGGTCAAAAAGATCATTTTTTTTGGATACAGCCTTTGAATGATAAAACTTCTAGTAAGAAAAAATAACATAGTATTTTAGTATACTATAATATTTTAGCATAGTATAGTTCTACAATAAAATATTAAATTTCTTGGGTAGCCAGAGAATCGCCTACAATGCAGACACAATTTTGAAATGGAAAATGTAAAATGCATAGCAATTTCCAGGAATAGCACCAACAATTTCAGCAATTTCTAGAGAAGTAAACTAAATGAAAAGACAAAAATTGTTTAGGTAAAAATCTGGAAACAATTTTGTAGCAGTCTTTGATTAAAATAGCATTCCAGGGGCGCCTCGGTGGCTCAGTGGGTTAAGCCTCTGCCTTTGGTTTAGGTCATGATCTCAGGGTCCTGGGATCAAGCCCTACATCAGCTCTCTGCTCAGCGGGGAGCCTGCTTTCTGCTTTCTCTCTGCCTCTCTGTCTACTAGTTGCTCTCTCTCTGTCAAATAAATAAATAAAATCTTTAAAATAGCATTCCATAGCATAGGCCCAATAGGAGAAGGCATTTTTCTACCACCAGATATCTTCCCTAGTCTTATTTTGGAGATCTAATGGATGGGCAAATACAGCCACTATAGCAAATGAAACACCTTTAACCAGCTCTCCATTCATTTGCAAGGGGATTCCACTCCCTGGATAGCATGTGATCCCCGGTGTACTGGATACCAGTGGACAAGCAACCTTTGGCATATTTACCCATGTCTGCTAGCACCTACTAACCTGCATGCTTAATAAGGACCAGTTGTGTTTTCCCCCAAAACTATTTAAGCAAGTTTCAAGATGAAATATGAAGACAATAAAAGAAGAATTGCCATTTCCCTTAAAACTAAGTTGAATTCTTAGCCACCTAGGCGCCCCAACCCACTTTAAATGAAATTTCTTCTATTTAACTGGTCAAATACTTAGGACAATTATTTCTAATAAGAGCACTTCTACAGGATAATCATGCATCCTCTTAACTCATTTTACCCAGTAAAAATGAGTTACTAAAAAAAATGCTGTCACATTAAGTGTGAGGAAAAGAATTGTAAGGTTTCCTCTTTTAAATTGCACTGCAAGTATCTTTAAATTCCCATGAATTTTTAAATAAGCCAAATGTGAAAAATGTATGTAATGGATTATTGGAATATGTACATAATAAATATAACAGAACATCCTAACTGATGATGCAAATTCCTTTTATTATAATAAAAGAAGTTTGATTAATACTAAATAAGAACTTGAAGTGTATTGATTGATTGGCCAAAACTCTACATATATATAATTCACCATAAAATAAAATGTGTAAGATATTTGTGTATATATACATATATACAGATGTATGAATCATATTGTATGATTACCTGTTTTCTTTTTAAAGAGGGAATGGGGGGGTGGGACAGAAGGAAAAGGAAAGGGATGCCTGGGTGGCTCAGTGGATTAAGTTTCTGCCTTCAGCTCAGGTCATGATCTCAGGGTCCTGGGATAGAGCCCCATGCTGGGCTCTCTGCTCAGTGGGGAGCCTGATTCCCCCCCCTCTCTCTGCCTGCCTCTCTGCCTACTTGTGATCTCTCTCTCTCTCTGTCAAATAAATAAAATATTTTTTAAAAAAAAGAAAGGGAAAGAGAGAGAATCTTAGGTAGGCTCCGTACTTACAACCCTGAGCAGAAATCAAGAGTCAGATGCTTAACCAACCTAGCCACCTAGGCACCCCAACCCACTTTAAATGAAATTTCTATTTAACTGGTCAAATACTAAGGACAATTATTTCTAATAAGAGAACTTCTACAGGATAATCATGCATCCTCTTAACCTATCAGCCTAAAATTGATAGAAATTCAAAAAACTCGAGATATTAAGGCAATTTGTGAGACTCAAGTAACTTTTTTCCCAATTGAAGAAAAAAAATGGGAATTTGAATAGGAAAGTAGTTTTTGTCAGCCTTGTTCTAACACACTGTGGAGCAGAACTGGGCACCAAAGTACAAACAAAACAGGTAACAAAATACAGAGTTCTGAGAAAATTCAAAGATCAAAAAGAACATGTGAATGCAATGAAACTGAAGAAATTCAAGTACAATGGATTGGGGGGACAGTCAAGAGCTCTGAATCAAAAACAGAGTTTGCATATTAAATCTCATATGAATATATTGTTTGGCTTCATATACTATGGGTTTGTGTGAGTATATACATATATAATAAAATTGGTACAGAATTCTAATTAATAATAAATTAATTAGAAATCTAATTATTAATATATTTATATGAATTATTTTATTTATTTAATACATATATGTATTGAATATGTGTCTGTCTGTAAAATTTCTTCTACAGTCCATAAAGCCCTTAAACTTGCAAACATATTTTGCCTAACATGAAGCAGCCCTTAAAGAGTACTAGATGCTACTCATTCCCAGCAGCTTCTGCTTTTGGAATGTGATACTCAGAGAACTTACAAGTCACTCAAGTCAAAGTCTTATAATGATTTTGCCCTCTGAAACCAATGAAAGAAGATAATGAAAGACACATGAGCACTAAAACACATCTTGCTGCCAAAAAGAAAAACAATCTCAAATTTTGCTTATTTTAGAGAATTACTGTGCCTACCAAAAATTGATACAGTTCTACAGATATTTTTTAAGTGTCTTGGATAACTTATATAGGAATTTATTAAAATAAATTAACACACAGAGTATGAAATAAATTTTATTTCTTAAAAATAAACATGTGCGTCCATAAGCTTGTACATATATATAAAGATAAGTGTAGGTATATACATGCTGAAGATTGGCTATTTCAAGGGACAGAGATTGGTCAAGGATGTGAGGAAGTGAGGAGGAGAGAAATTATTAGCTTTTTATAAATATTTTTCTGTATTATTTTAACATATTAGGTTAAACATACATTACAACTAAGTTTTAAAACCCAATGTAATAAAATGAATAGAATATGATTCAGATAGTTCTCTTCAGTGAATAATCTGGGCAAAATATGGTTCCACATTTTGGGGTGGCAGGAAAAAATAACTTCTGGTCATATTTAACTATTTTAGGGTGTTCTATTGCAGTAATGATAACCTAGGCATTTCATATCAAATTTCCCATTGAAAACAGCTTGAAAATCTAGACAAAATATATATAAAAAAGAAGATCTGAATGCAATGGAGAATTAACATCTCACTGAAAAATTATAGGGTCAAGATCCAAGAAAATAAATAAATCTTGAAAGTTGAAATAAGCACTTGAGATTGCTCTTCTTCTAAGAGTCTCTTCCAGCTTCAGAAGGAAAAAAAAAAATACTGAACAGCTAAGCTATTGAGCTGGATGACCAAACTCTCACAAATATACGGAAATACAAATTAAAACTGGGGGTTTAGCAATGGGGGAAGAAATTCCCTGCAAACCTTCCCAGCGTTCAAATTAGTATTCTGAAGCCACATACTCCCTTCAGGCAAGAGTAAAGCAGAAATAAATCAACCTTGGCAAGGTCTAAACCTATTTGGGGATTATTTCAATTCTTGATTGTATGAATGTGACCTGGGATGGCTAGAATCCCTAGCTACCTTGCAGACACAAATGTAATTCTCAGAAGGAAGATATCATAAGCCAGGCCTCAATTTATCTCTTCAATTTTTTAAATACAATGTCTAGCACTCAATCAAAACTAACCATATATGAGAAGACAAGATAGTGAGTTTAAAAATTGAGAGAAACAGAGCAACTATAGAAACACATCTATATATCTATAAGGGATGCTTATCAGAGCTATCACACACAAGTTTTAAAACAGTTTTGCTTACCATGTTTAAATATATCAAAAGAATAAAAGACTTTCAGTGAACTAAAAACTATTACACAAAACCATTCCCCTTAAAATAAATTACGTTCTTCTATATTGTATTATCCTGTATGATTTTCAGAATCCTTTGAAATAATCATGTCAATAGCTAAGGAACCAATTAACCCAAATGAGATGGCTTTTATAATGCTTTTATCACAATAGTTGTTTCCTCAAATATTTTTAAATTTGGAGAACCCATAATTTCTTTGCCAATATTAATTTCATATCTTATAAACATTGTGGTTTCTTATGATCACTTTATATTTTAGAAAAACAATTATACTCTCCTTAATAAGTGACTGATTTCACCCAATTGTCAATAACTCCCTTCTTATTCCCACATATTTTTCAATTTGGTCCGCTTCCTATTGAAAAAGGCATTTAACCCTTTCTTAATTATAACTATTATGTTAATGAGTAGCCACAGAAAAGCTATATAATACATGTACTACAGAGAATGTACTGTTAAACTATAAAAACGGGAATTTAATAACAGAATAAGCAAATAAACAAGTGTTAAAAGGCAGAAAATTATATGAAAATAAAAATTAAAATCAAACTTTATTATTTCTTCTGTTTAGAGAATAGTAGCTGCTTCAGTGTTATCTCTACTTGAAAAACAATTCTGGGAGGAGAGCCAAGATGGCAGAGCAGTAGCAGCTGAGACTACATCAGGTAGCAGGAGATCAGCAAGATAGCTTATCAAACCATTGCGAACACCTACAAATCCAACGGGAGATCAAAGAGAGGAAGAACAGCAATTCTGGAAGCAGAAAATTGGCCACTTTCTGGAAGGTAGGACGGGCAAAGAAGTGAATCGAAAGCGACGGGAGGATAGACCCCGGGGGAGGGGCCGACTCCCGGCAAGCGGCGGAGCAACGGAGCACTAAATCGGGACTTTTAAAAGTCTGCTCCACTGAGGGACATTGCTCCAGAGGCTAAACCGGGGTGAACCCCACATGGGATCAGCGCGGCCCCAGGTCCGGCAGGGTCACACAAGGATCGGGGGTGTCTGAGTGTCGCTGAGCTAGCAGGTATCAGAGCGGGAAGCCAGCCACAGAGACAGAGCCGAGCAGTAAGCTCTCAGCTCAGGGTTACCTTGAACCGGTCGCAGGCTGGGTGAGCTCGGAGCACGGCCAGAGGCGAGGAAGATGGAGATGGGAGGAGCCGGGGCTTTTATCTGAGGAATTGAGCCCCAAAATTTCAGCTCTTCCGGGCCGGAGACTGGGAGGCCGCCATTTTCATTCCCGTCCTCTAGAACTCTACGGAAAGCGCTCAGGGAACAAAAGCTCCCGAAAGAGAAACCGAGCGGATTACTTAGCCCGGCCCCTGGTAAGGGCGGTGCAGCTCTGCCTCGGGCAAAGACACTTGAGAATCACTACAACAGGCCCCTCCCCCAGAAGATCAAAAGAAATCCAGCCAAGACTAAGTTCACTTAACAAGAAGAGCAGCGGAACTCCAGAGGAGGAGAAAGCAAAGCACGGAATTCATGGCTTTCTCCTCATGATTCTTTAGTCTTGCAGTTAATTCAATTTTTTCTTTAAAGGGCATTTTCCTAGGGTCTTTGCCACCCTCTTAGTATTTTATTTGCTCCTTCACATAATCTTATCTGGAAAAAATGACAAGGCAGAAAAACTCACCACAAAAAAAAAAAGAACAAGAGACAGTACCAAAGGCTAGGGACCTAATCAATACAGACATTGGGAATATGTCAGATCTAGAGTTCAGAATGACAATTCTCAAGGTTCTAGCCGGGCTTGAAAAAGGCATGGAAGATATTAGAGAAACCCTCTCTGGAGATATAAAAGCCCTTTCTGGAGAAATAAAAGAACTAAAATCTAAC